>JASCZW010018252.1:0-15733 GCA_034211315.2 Aedes japonicus
TTTTGACAATTTTTGACAATTTTTGACCACTTTGACAGTTTTGACCATTTTTGACAATTTTTGACAACTTTGAAAATTTAGGAAGAGATTAGACGAAAAACTAGTATTTTCCATTTAATTCCAACTACTTTGCTTATCCTGGCAGATACGCGTATTTCATCTACATTGTGCAGACTTCTTCAGTGTCTCGTATTCGAGTAGTCAAGTTATTAGTACGAGACACTGAAGAAGTTCCGCACATTGACTGACGAAATACGCGTATCTGTCAAGATAAGCAAAAATAGTGGGAATTGAGACAAAAAAATGATTTTTCTTCTCATTGCTAGTTATTTTATGACAATTGTTGACAATTTTTGACAGTTTTTTGACAAGTTTTGACAATTTTTGGAAATTTTTGACATACATTAATTGTTATGTTACGTATTCTCCGTGCGAGGAGTAACGATTATGATGTAGAAGGAGATGTTCGCTCATCACCATGTCGGTGCGAATCAAAACAAACCCAAAAAACGAGAGAGTTCCTCTCCCATGTGCGCATCAATAAACAGAGTGCACACAATAGATCGCTAGAATAACTCATACAAGCCACAGTGGTACATGAGCGTCTTTCCATGCGTCAATTTTTGCCTGATGAAGTGGCGGACTTGTTCCAAATTTTTGACAATTTTTGACAATTTTTGACAATTTTTGACAATTTTGACAATTTTTGACAATTTTGACAATTTTTGACAATTTTTGACAATTTTGACGATTTTTGAAACCACTTTTGACAGTTTTTGACCATTTTTGACAATTTTTGACAATTTTTGAAAATTTAGGAAGAGATTAGACGAAAAACTAGTATTTTCCATTTAATTCCAACTACTTTTGCTTATCCTGGCAGATACGCGTATTTCATCTACATTGTGCAGACTTCTTCAGTGTCTCGTATTCGAGTAGTCAAGTTATTAGTACGAGACACTGAAGAAGTCTGCACATTATTGACGAAATACGCGTATCTGTCAAGATAAGCAAAAATAGTGGGAATTGAATGAAAAAAAAATGATTTTTCTTCTCATTGCTAGTTATTTTATGACAATTGTTGACAATTTTTGACAGTTTTTTGACAAGTTTTGACAATTTTTGGAAATTTTTGACATACATTAATTGTTATGTTACGTATTCTCCGTGCGAGGAGTAACGATTATGATGTAGAAGGAGATGTTCGCTCATCACCATGTCGGTGCGAATCAAAACAAACCCAAAAAACGAGAGAGTTCCTCTCCCATGTGCGCATCAATAAACAGAGTGCACACAATAGATCGCTAGAATAACTATACAAGCCACAGTGGTACATGAGCGTCTTTCCATGCGTCAATTTTTGCCTGATGAAGTGGCGGACTTGTTCCGTCGCTACAACCTACCCCGCAGTGGGATGTTAGGCAAAGATTGACGTCCATGGTTCGAGTACCATTAGATACATGCCCTTTCGCTCAATTTTCAAAAACATCTGTTAATTTTCCTACCTGCCGCACTCTGACTGAACTTTCAACACTTTCTCTTCATATCTTTCATTCTAGCCAAAATCATTATTGTTCACTCTTGGTGCCTCATGGTGATAAGCGAACATCTCCTTCTACATCAATTTTTGACAGTTTTTGACAATTTTTGACAATTTGTAAATTTTTAACAATTTAAAAAAAAAACTACAATTTTTGTGAATTTTTTGAAAGTGTTGTCAATTTTTGACAATTTTTTACAATTACAGTTTTTGACAATTTGTTAAATAATTGGAAAATAATGGAAAATATTGTATAACATTGGAATTTTTTTTTTAAACTTTGGAAAGTATTGGAAAATTTTGGAAAATTTTCAAAAAATTTGGAAATTATTTGAAAATTTAGGATAATATTGGAAAATTATGGAAAATATTCAAGAGGAGTATTGGAAACTAAAAGGTTGAATTTTCGATCAGCAGAGAGAAGTTTTAAACATCCGAATTTTTTTAGATCTATAATTATATTCAAGTTTTGAACAAACCACGTCTCTAACCTCCGCGTTTAGAAATTAACGAAAAGTTCTGGTCAAACTTTTGGACTTAAAGGACACACTTTGGAAGCTTTCCAGAGAAACTGTTAAGCGAAGCTTTTGGGAGAACTTTTGACAGTTTTTCTGGAAAGTTTTGGAAAATTCAGTAAGAAGCTTTGAACAATTCTTCGGTTTTGAAAATTTTCTGGGAAGATTCTGAGTTTTGATTACGATCATCTGAGAGAAACTTTGAACTATCCTAGAAAACTTTTGGAATTGTCAGACAAAGGATTTGAGATCTGAGGTAATTTTTCGAAAACACCTGAGAAAATTTCGAAAAAAATTCGGTAGATGCGTGAGAAATATTTGAGACAAGTTTAGGAAACTTCTGGAAGAATTTTCGGAAACTTTCGGAAACTTTTCGGAATATTTGGTAATTTTAAGGTGAGTTTACGTAAACTTCTAGGTGAAATTTTCATAAGTTGAATGAAGTTTTAAGAAGATGAAAACTCTACTACAAAAAAATCTGTCAACGGTCAGGAGAAAGTCTGGAAACTTCAGTTTTGCAATGTTTTGAGTTATGAAAACTTTGAACTATCCTGGAGAACTTTTGGAATATTCATGATTTGAGACTTGAGATACCTTCTGGACAACACCTTAGGGAATATTGGAAAAAAATTGTAGATAAGTAAGGAAGTCTTGGAAACTTTTAAAAGAATTTTTTTGAAACTTTTCAATGAAATTTTTGGTAATTTTCGGGTGAGATTTTGTAAACATCTAGGTGAAATTGTGACAAACTGGTTGAAGTTTTAAGAAGCCAATAGCTCTCCTACAAAAGAATTTGTAAACTGTCAGGAGAAATTCTGGAAAAATTGGAGGATGGGTTTTGGAATTTGTTGAAGTTATGATTTCGATCATCTGAGAGATACTTTGAACTATCCTGGACAACTTTTTGAAATCGTCAGACAAATGATTTGAGGCCTAAAAAATACATTTCCAAAACACCTTAGAAAAAATTGGAAAAAAAAAACTTGTGGATGCTTGAGAAAGATTTGAGAGAAGTTTTGGAAACTTTTGAAAGAATTTTGTGAAACATTTCAAAGATATTTCCGTGTGAGATAGTGTAAAATTTTAACAAGCAGGTTTTTTTTTTTTTTTTTTTTAAAAGACCGTGCGTAGCGTAGTTGCTACTCCGTTACTGATCAGAACTAGTGTAATTGCACAGAGAACCACATAGATGGAGCTTGGGAGTAGGCTTTCATCTTCAATGATACAAGATTCACTAATTCTATTTATAGATCAGTACCGACGCACGGCCACGTCCTCACGGTCTTTGGGGAGGGAAGGATGATTAGTTTGACAATCGTTGGATAGAGACCGTGTTTACCTCTGCGTCTCCACAATTGTCAAGGGAAGGATAGATTTGTGTTAGATGAGGCAGGTTATTTATGAGATCATGGATTCACTGTGGTAAGTGATGCGATCAATGAACAGCAGTAGACTGCTTTTTATTTTAAATCTAGTGGTGATAGAAAGAGGCAAGATGACGAAATGGCAAGGAAGGGGACGGGCTGCCTGAGATTGAACTCCCGACCATCTGCTCAGTAAGCAGAACGGATAACCACTGAGCTATCCAGCCACGTAACACCTTGTAAAATTTTAACAAGCAGGTTGAAGTTAAACTAGAATTTTTTTAAAGAAGATGTCTGAAAAAGACATCGAAAATTCTGCTACAAAAGATTTTGTTAACAGTCAGGAGTAATTCTGGAGACTTAGAAGATGTGTCTTGGATTTTTTGGGAGATATTTTGACGAGGAGTGTTACTCTATCAAAAGTTGGATCATATTTTTAAATTTGTTGTTTTGAGATGTCCTCACGCCTAGAAGATTGAAGATTGATGGGGATTTTCAGCATTTCAAGGAACAATATAAATTATACTCGAAGTATTAGAACACGAGACTGAAGAAACCTACACATTGTAGACGAAATAAGCGAATCTGCCAAAATAAGCAATTAAAGTAGTTGAAATTATAAAGAAAATACTAATCATACTTCTTATTTTCTAATTACAGGTATTCCAGTGAGAAGGTCGCACTCACCATGATTTTTTAAGATTCATTCACAAGCGTGAAAATTTTCATCCATTTTAGATTGAGATTCATGTTGAATTCATGATATGAAGATTTTCAAACTTCAAGAGTTTTTTTCGAAACATCTGGAAAAAATGTCCAAATTCCTGACTGATATAAGAATTTATAATAAATAAAAACAAAGAGGGTAATCAAACCTTTGCGCAAAATTTTTAACCTTCAGACAAATGTTTGGAGATGTTCAAATTTGTGCAAAAAATGCCGAAAACTTAAAAAAAACTTGAGAAAACTTTTGTAAACGCGTAGAGAATGTTTGTAAGTATTTTTGACTATTGTTTTAGAATAGCTTTTGAAACACCTTGCGGAGTTAGGAAGAATGTTGGGAGATGATTTCAAAAATCCTGATGAAACTTTCAAAGGATGAGAAGATGTTTGAGAAATGTCAAAGATAAGTTTTCGAATCCTTTGACATTTTTGAAACCTTGAGGATTTGTTTCAGAGAAACATCTGTAGATGCGAGAAAAACTTTTGAAAGATGTTTTGGGTACAGTTTTTAAAACTTCTGGTAGAAGTTTTGGTGATTACTGAGATATTTTTGTTTTGAAAAAAAATCAGAATGAGTTGGCCATGTGTCGGCAGTTTTTTTTTAAATTTTAGAAAACCTCTTTTGGAATTCCCAACATTTAGAAAAAAAATTAAAACATCTGAGAGAGGAATTATTTTGGAAATTGTTTTGAAAACTTTTAGAACAAATTTTGAAAACTTTTAATCGAAGATTCAAAAAAAATTGGGAGAAGTTCTGACAATTCATAATAACAATTACAAGAAATTGTAAGGTTTTATTTTAAAGAAAAAACTACAAGATAGAGCACCTTTGGGTTGATCGAAATGATGACGCAGGACTACGAAACTAAATTAAGCCATTAAGATTGTACAATGGAATATTCCTTGAACTAACTTTTTCAGGCCTAATTTATACAAGCAATTTGGTGAATTATGATCAATTTGGTGTTCAATTACATAGAAATGGTTAAAAAAGTAGGAAATATTTTTTCAGATGTGTTGGGCCGTCCAAAATGCCCAGATATTAGGATCTACAGTTGTAACAGTGCTTTGTCTCCTATACAATAGGAGTTATGATATGTTTTCAAATATATTCCATGAATGTCATGGGACCAACTGACATTATGATCTCACATGAATCTTGGGATATTCCTATCCCAAACAAATTAACTTATTTTGTTTTGGGTCTTTTTGTAACTTCCGGGGTGAAATTCAAACTCGTGACATTGGCGTGGATGGATGTAAGCCCCTACGCCGGGGTCGTTCCCTTGAAGGACAGTTTGAATGACCTAAAACTAACAAATTTATCCTATGCCCTAGGAGCACATGTGTTGCAAACCAGTTAGAAAACCTTTAATGTCACTTAATAGAGCCACAATCAAGTTGCTGCAACCAATTATGACAGGTTTGTGTTGCTCGGGTGATGTCTGCGGACGTTTCAGAATATTCATTGTTTATGTTTCAATCCACATCGTAGCTTTGTATAGCCCACAGAGCTTTTGTTACAACTGTAGGTCCTATGTTCTGATCTCAAGAATAGTTTGACCTAGAAAATGGAAAATTGCTGTATAATGTTTGTTGACTTTAAGAATATTAAATGATGATGTTTGAACATTTATTGCCTAAAAATTACTGTCACAACTGTACATCTTAAGTTCTGAACACAAAGATAGTTTGAAAGGCCTAGATCATTCCAAGAATATCTTCTTGGGTATTTTACCGTTCGAAAAAATGAATATACTGTTACTGTTACCTGGATTATCGCAAAGTCATAAAATAATGACTGTTGACCTTCCAAAAGATTTATTGAATATGTTTGAATACATATGGTCACCATATGCAGCTCAAAAAATACTGTTACAACCAAGGCTACAAATGTAAATCTTATGTTCTGAACTTAAGGACAGTTTGGAGTACCTAAAATATCTCCAATATTGTTGCGTTATGTCTGTTGACCTTCCGCTCTATTTAATGAATATTGTTAAATACATATTGTCGCTTTGCACACTCCGGACACTAACTGTTACAACTTTAAACCTTGTGTTCTGAACTTAAGGATAGTTTGGATAACCTAGATCATCCCCGTTTATCTCGTGATGTTTTGTTTTACATTTAAAAACATTCACTGAATATGGTTGAATACGTAGCGTAACTTCGTATAGCCCAAAAAGTTATAGTTACTACTGAAGATCTTAAGTTCTGAACTCAAGTTCCTTTTAGGATGACCTAGAACATCCCAGAAAGATACAAAAATATTCAACGTTTATCAACGACAATTTATTAATACGTAATATGTGCAATATTCTAAAAACAACGCTTTTCACTATTAATAAGGTATTTATTTTTTTTCCTGAACTTCATATTCAGGATGTTTTTGGTCGTCAATAAGGCCTTAAACTCATATGTTTTTACACTTCCAGATGAAAGAACTAATGGAACACAAAATTGCCCTAAACAGTGTACACTTTTATTCAGCCTGTGATTTTATACAGTTATTATCCTTTTGGGGTCATACATGATCCCTTAGGCCTGAAGGAATAAATATACTCTTAAAGACAAGGCTTAAAATTTATGATTTTACCAATAGTATGTGGCCCAAAATCAACAATGTTCTTTTTCAAATTCATGCGTAGAAATACTTCCGATCGATTGGTGTAAAGTTTTTGAATATCTCTCAAGAAAGGACTGAGATATTGAAAATGAATATATTTACAGCGTTTTTTCTTTAATTTTATAGAAAAGCCGAGGTAATCAAGGTTTCGTAAAATGAGTCCCATGTAAAAGGTATAATGAATACTTAGTTTTGGGAACACAACATTGCGTATTGACATGGCATGACATCTTAAGATGATCAAAATGTGTGCATAAGCGATTGATGGGAAATTTCATGCCTAGTAACGATTTGAGAAAAAGTCATCTACCCGTCATACTGCTTAAGTTGCAATGGCTTAGAGTCCAAAAATGGCCTCCACAATGGCCGACTTCAGCACCTAACTCACCTGTTCGAAGACGTGAATCTCAATAAATATTGGACCGTTGAAGTTGGTTGTTGCTTTCATTTGTGGTTGTTGCTGAGGTTTGTGCTTATAAACTAGCGAGGTGCTAATGTATGACAAAGGATTCCCAATCGTTTCTCCTTTAATGAAAGCTGTACGTTATTAGTCATAACTTTTCGGTCGAGTGGTTTCAATCTCCCACACACACACATACTCCAAGCAACAGCTTACCCGACAAGCAAGCAAAGCAACATTTGCAGTTAATGGTAATCCTCTTTAGGTTGAAATTTAAGCAGCTTTCAAACTGCATATTTTGATTTAATTTACGTTACAACTGCCTTGGGTCGTCCTTTCCGTGTCATCCTCATCATCGCCACCGGCGACTTCAGCCACATACTAGCCAAATACCGAAAAAGCCATGAGTAAAAAATGGTTATTCGAAAGCACACATACATAAACTGGACGAAAAAGAGATTTTCGCAGCATTTCTTCTGGCAGCAACAGTAACACCAGCACCGGCAAGGAGGAAGCTATGCTAATGAGATTATAATTTATGCAAAAATCAACATGTTGTTGAAGCGCACACCCAGCTGGGTTGTAACCGGTTCCAACAATAACAAACAAGAACTTCCACCTGCCTGCTGCGGATCACTGCGAAGAGTACTCGTGGGGGTGTTGGCCGTGGAAAATTGACCGTAAAAAGCCATCCCACTAACCGACCGACCGACCAGCCGAGCGCAGCCGAACAGCCAGCAGAGCTATACACATATCACTACAAGTTTGCATCCATTCCAGTTGTTTGGGGAGGGCAAGAAAGAGCGTTAAAATTGACTAAAAGCTTCTTGCCGTTGAAAGAAGACATTCTTCCAAACCGAGCAGTTGCAGTGCAACAGGTCGATTTGAGTGCATGGAAAAATTATGCACCTGAAAAAAGGCACGGATGCTTGAATCTTGATTACCACGTTCCATATCGGAGCGATAAATTAATCATGATGCTCGCGACGCCATCGTCTTATGGTTGCTTTTTTTTTTTGAGCCAGCCACACTGCCACAGGTTGCTGCAAGAGAGTGTGTTTCCCATAAGGAATAAAAACTTATGATTAGTTGCATCGTTGGTGTAGGTACCAGAAGTAGCTGATAAGAAGTTGGAACGTAGGAAATGCAAGGAACATTTAGTAATCATACAAACATTTCCGGTTACAAGTAACACTAAACCCTCCCTGTTTTTCCTGTGCTAACAGTAAGGGCTGTTAGAAATCCTGCTTTATGTACCTTCATGCATCCAATTGACTAGTGGGGTCTAAAACGACTTAAAACTGAGCGATATGGAGCGACAGTGTATGCTATGACGTTGAACAATATTCAATCGATTCGAAAAAACACCTATGTTGTTGGAAGTGAGATGAAAGACCCGTTCAACCCTATTTCAAAAGTTCAATTTTTCGAAGCTAAAAATACACCCCCATTGATGCCCACTCCTGTTGGAACCTTTTAACTTCAGATAGAAACACTACAAAGTAAGCTCCCCATCACTAATTTCAACTCTCAATTCGATTACGCCTGACCGAGTTCCGTTCATTAATTATCTGACACAGTACGGTGCATACGGAAAGCGGACTGAATATCCCCAAAACCGTTTCAAAGCGTGTTTCCCCATCGATTTCGCTTTCATAATTCATTTGCCCAAGCATCGAACCTTCGCACCACCGGTCGGTCGGAGACAAGCAGTCAGTAGTGTAGTTCCGTGGGTTGGTGCAAATTATCATCAACTATTCAGTCGCACCAATCAATAGCGCATGGAGTCGAAGCCGCCATGGTTTTCCCGTGCAAAATTGATGCGTTGTTGTTTGTTCGCATTCGAATCGAATGCCATTTACCATTTCGGCACCGACCGGCAACTGCCACGCAACTGCTGACGGGAGAGCAGCCGATTATGAACTACTATCGTGCACTACTGCCATTGGCAAATCACCACTCCTCTCACAGAAAAAAAACCGAAATCGATTCGTTTTCATGAAAATTTTATCGTCGAAGCCTCTCCCGGAGACCCGCTGGGAACCTGGTATGGGTCGTCCACATTGAACGGCAGCGCCTGATTTCCACTCATTCATTGTTATGAAATGCGACGAATGATATTAAATTTTACTGGCTTGCTCAATGCTTCTCAGGTCGTATAAACGTTTAACAGCTCGGATCTTGGATGATAAAAATTGGGCAGCTTAAAATTAAAATGAAAATTATCTCCACTGCTGCAGAAGTAATTCCGTGTCGTGAAACGCGAAGGACAGCTACGGTAATGCAATAGATTTCCTAGTTTATGTTCAATCAATTCGTTTACTTATTGTGTGGATGAATACTTTCAAATAAATGTGAACTTAAATCTCATATTCTATCGTTGATTCACACCGAAAGGGAAGCAAAAGACCCTAATAGGATTTTTGGCTCTAGACGCAATGCTGTGTGCCGGCCTCATTGCGCTATGAAGAGAATGCGTTCAACAACGCGCTCAAACAAATACTAGCGCACCTGGTGATGACTGGCGATTAATGAACCAAATATAGACAAGAAGCTAGTATGGTTCTATAACATAAAACCATGAAATATTGAATAATTCCAGCATAACTTTTCAAAAAGACGTGGAGTATGTCAAAAAATCTAGTTTTTCATTTCATACTGTCATTAATGACACACGCTTAATGTAGTAGCAATTGCCAAATACTATGTATCAAAATTATACTATTATTAAAAGTTATTTGCGCGTAAATTTCATATGCGACCTAACCTCTGATCTTTTTAAATGTTGAGCAAATAGTTCACATACACCACACAGCAGGCCGACGTATCTGCGCTTAAAAATTATAACCGGTGTATTTGTCATAACGCAAGTGCTAAACGCAGAAATTAACATTAAAGTGGCCCATCCTTGCAGCTATCATTTCCTTCGATGGATAATTTTCCAAATGAGGTCGGGGATTTGATCACTGTTCTACAGTGGAATTGTCAGTTTGATTCCTAAATTGGAATCTTTTAAATTTTAGCTCACACTACCGGTTGTGATGCATTCGCTCTTTGTGAAACATGGCTCTCTTCGAAATCAATCTTCCGATTCATGATTTCAATATTATTCGTCTTGATCGTGAGGATTCACGTGGAGGGGGAGTACTTTTGGGGATCAAAAGTGCTACTCCTTCTATAGAGTGACTTTTCCTCCTATTCCAGGTATTGAAGTTGTCGCATGTCAGGCTGTTATTAAAAATAAAAGCCTTTCGCATTACTTCCGTTTATATTCCTCAAGAGCCTCCATCAACCGAAAACAACTCTCAGATGTTTGTTCGGTTCTTCCTGCTCCGCGGTTGGTCATGGGAGATTTTAATTCTCACGGTACAGGCTGGGGAGAACTGTACGATGACAACCGGTCTTCCCTAATATATGACCTCTGTGACAACTTCAATATGACAGTTCTTAACAATGAGAAGTAACACGTTTGGCTGGTACATCCTCAGTTGGCAGTAGATTAGACCTCACACTTTGTTCGAATTCATTATCGTTGGATTGCACAGCGGAATGTGATTCAAGATCCCCACGGTAGTGATCACTTGCCATAAAAATTTCGGTTGCCACCGGGTTCAAATCCGTCGAAATCTGTTAACGTCACGTATGATCTTACCAGTCACATCGATTGGACAAAGTTTAGGACAGCAGTAGATGAAGCCGTAACGACGGTAGAAAGGCTTTCACCGCTGGAAGAGTATAACTTCCTCTCCAACCTGATCTTAGACAGCGCGCTTCAAGCTCAAACTCGACCAGTTCAGGGACGTCATCTCGCAGGAAACCTCCTTCTCCGCGGTGGGATCAGCAATGCACCGAGGTTTACCGTAAAAAGTCCGACGCGTTTAAAGTTTTCCGTAGACGTGGAACACCTGAGCACTTCGAAGTATACACGGCTCTCGAACGCGAACCAAGAGCCTCATCAAGGCCAAGAACGCGGTTACTGGCGAACATTCGTGAACGGGCTGTCGCGCGAAACGTCGATGAGTACTCTTTGGAACACGGCGCGAAGGTTGCGTAACCGAACTACGAACAACGAGAGCGAAAAGTACTCGGACCAATGGATCCTCAAGTTCGCGCGAAAAGTTTGTCCAGATTCTGTGCCGGCACGGATCATTCCTCGCGAAAACACGAATTCGATAGATGAGATTAGCCAACCCTTTTCAATGGTAGAGTTCTCTCTCGCACTCCTTTCGTGTGGCAATACGGCTCCAGGGGCTGATAGGATCAAGTTCAACGCTCAGAACCTCCCAGACGTCGCGAAGAGGCGCATGTTGAACTTGTTTAATCAGTTTCTGGAACTCAACATTGTACCGGATGATTGGAGACGGGTGAGAGTTATTGCCATTCAAAAACCTTGTAAGCCCGCGTCCGACCACAACTCCTATCGACCCATCGCGATGTTATCCTGTATTCGAAAGTTGTTGGAGAAAATGATCCTCTTCCGTCTGGACAAATGGGTTGAGACGAACAACCTGCTTTCAGATACCTCAATATGGTTTCCGTAGGGGTAAGGGAACGAACGACTGTCTCGCGTTGCTTTCCACAGATATTCAGTTAGCTTTTGCTAAAAAGAGCAAATGGCTTCTGTATTCTTGGACATAAAGGGGGCTTTTGATTCAGTATCTGTTGAAGTTCTTTCAGATAAACTCCACGCTTGTGGCTTTTCACCATTAATGAATAATTTTTTGTACAATTTGCTGTCAGAGAAACATATGAGCTTTTCTCATGGAACCTCTACAGCTTCACGATTTAGCTTACATGGGTCTCCCAGGGATCATGTTTAAGCCCCTTATATATAATTTTTATGTCAAAGACATTGACGGTTGTCTAAGGTGACAACTGTACGCTGAGACAACTTGCAGATGACGGCGTAGTGTCTGTCACGGGATCCAATGGGATCGATCTGCAAGGACCCTTACAGGATACCTTGGACAATTTGTCTGCTATGGCTCTAGAGCTGGGTATCGAATTCTCTACGGAGAAAACTGAGTTGGTAGTTTTTTCAAGGAAGCATAACCCTGCACAACCGAAGCTTCAAATTTGAGGTAAGCCGATAACTCATTCTATGTCCTTTAAATATCCTTGGGGGTCTGGTTCGATTCTAAGTGCACCTGGAGATCCCATATGTGAGTATGTGAAGCGAAAGTGCCAGCCAAGGATCAACTTTCTCTGCACAATTACCGGGACCTGGTGTGGAGCTCATCCACAAGATCTTCTAACGTTGTACCAGACAACGATTTTGTCGATTATAGAATACGGTAGTTTTTGTTTTCAGTCAGCGGCTCGGTCGCACTTCATTAAACTGGAACGTGTATTCAGTATCGGTGTCTTCGTATCGCGTTACGGTTGCATGCCACTCGACTCACACCATGAGTCTTGAAGTGCTGGCTGGCATGTTGCCACTCTCGGATCGGTTTACAGAATTATCTCTCCGGCTCCTCACCGGTGTGAAGTTATGAACCCCCAGGTGATCGAAAATTTTGAGAAGCTTCCTTGAGTTGAATCCTCAAACGCGCTTCATGACTTTGTACCATTTGTACATAACACAGGATGTCAGCCCTTCGCCGAACATTTCCAATCGTGTTTGCTTCTCCGATTTCGACAATTCGGTTCATTTTGATTATCCACTGAAGCAGGAGCTTCGTGGAATCCCCGAGCATCATCGTCCTATGATTGCTCCGGTGATATTTGCTGCAAAGTTTGGCTAAGTTGATTCCACTAAATCGTTTTTCACTGACGGATCATTGATAGAGGAGTCAGCAGGCTTCGGAATATTTAATGAAATTTATAGCGCCAACCGTAAACTTCAGGCTCCTTGTTCCGTATATGTCGCTGAATTAGCAGGCACACACTTTACGCCAGAAATTGTTGCCTCACTAACACCGGATCAGTATTTCATTTTCACGGATAGTCTCAGTTCTATAGAGGCTATTCTGTTCATTGAGGCCGGTAAAGCACTCCTCGTATTTTTCTTGAAAATACAGGAGCTTCTAAGTGCTTTATCTTCGCGTTATTTTATCATCACCTTTGTATGGGTCCCTCTCATTGCTCAATTCCGGGCAATGAGAAAGCGGACTCGCTTGCAGCTGCAGGGCGCTATGAAGGCGATATTTATGATCGACAAATCGCCTTCCAACGAATTTTACTATTTTTCGTCAACAGTCACTCGTCAGCTGGCAGCATAAATGGAGTAGCGAGATTTGGAGCGATGGCAACGTATCTTCATCATCCCAAAAGGTGTCGAAGAAATCTTGGTTTAGCGGGATGGATGTGGGTCGAGACTTCATTCGTGTCATGTCTCTGTCTCATGTCCAATCATTATTCTTTGAACGCTCATTTAATACCGGGTTGGGCTGAGCGGACAGCAATCTTCTGTGGACAGAGCTATCGAAGACGCAGATCACGTTGTTTGGTCTTGTGCTGAACATTGTGGAGTCAGATCTGAGCTATAAGTGATTCCCTTCTGGCCTAGTGTAGACAACTAACATGTGCCAATTCGAGATATTTTGGCTATACGTGATTTGGAGTACATGAAACTCATTTATGTGTTTTTGACTAACATTAGCACTTAGATTGTAGTTAGTTTAGCCTGTATGTTCTACTTAAGTTTTTTTTATATCTGTGTATGTGTGTGTGTTTTTTCATTTTCAAAAAATGTTCAAGTCAAAAGAAAACCATAAATTGTATAGTTATAAGTGTTTCAATAATTTAAATTTAAATTTGATGTGTTATGTAAACCATACCTTTAAATTCCCACCCTCTTCCCATCCGTAATTTGTAGTTTCTATTAACCTCGAGACGGCCGCGAGTGATCGGCTCTTTCCTCCTAACATTAGTTTTAAGATAAATGATTGCAGAAAAACATGAAAATTTGGCTCTGTAAAGTTGATTCGATTCGAGCCTGTACAAATAAATGATTATTAAAAAAAAAAAGTGCTAAATCGTCCACGAAATACACCCGACGCGTATCCAAGCGGTGTCCCCATTTTTCAAATCAAGATGTCCACACTCACGCGTCTAACGTGGTGTGTGTATGAAGACTGAATCGGTGTAGCGGATTTTCTCGAGAAATAGAGCAAAAGTGAATGAAAAACCAGGTTTTTACTACTTTTAATATTATTAAAGCATGATACAGGGTGCGGCAGAAAACAGTGCGAAAATGTTCAAACTTGAGGTATTGGGTTAATTCGTGTAGCTAGTGACTACTTGTCAATGAAAATGTATCTGTTTATGTTTACTTTCAAGTGCTGCATCCGAACATTCTATTGTGTGTTTTGCGGCAGGTTCGTCAAAATGTTCACGAAAGAAGTGATCAACAGTTTGTTGCTCTGACCAGAAGAAGCCGAAAGAGATTGCCAAGGGGTGATAGGGCACTGAGTGTGAGCAATTCAGTCCATTCAAAGTGGGCGCTTGGTCCACTTCAAACACGCTCTGGTCTGTACTGGCGAGAACTAGTGGAGGCTGGATGGGAACTTGTGATATTTTAACCGAAAATAATATTCTCACAACGGCAAACTAAACTTGACCACAGGACCGTGATAATCCGACCGAGAAAATAAATTGCGCGCACGTCTTGTTTCGTTTGGTTTGCTATTGTGAACTGTAACCTGCGGATGGTTGTAATATGAATGTACATGGGATGGTTTGGGGTACGAGGACAGATGATGCGATCGTTGCACGATCCGGAGATCTCGATCCGCTGTTCATCGACTCGGTGATGTTGGAATAGGGTGTTGTGTGGTGGCTACGGTTGTCTGTTCACGTTGTATCTCCAACAGCATAAAGAAATCTTACAGCGTTATAACAGCCAACAGCTGCACGGACCAGTTCAATACACGCAAAGAAAATGGAGAACGTTTCCGGAAAAGTGGTAAATATCAAAGAAAATAATGTAAACGGTGTAAGTGTTTGGCTTGGTGACGTCAACGGTTGCGAAAATACCACCTGCTGTTGATGCTGGAGTTAAAATCAATGCAAGTGAATGGATGAAGCGCCATTGTCACACGCGTCAATCTAACCCAATAATGGTTGAACGATAACATGAAGTTTGGCCGAGCGGAATTTCTCCAAAAGTGAAAAAGGTGGCAAAAATGCAATTGCAATTTGCAATCACCAACTGAAATCCGCACACGATACAGAAAAGACAATTTTGCCCGATATGATCTAAAGCGTAATGGTATAAATAAACCGTACAGTGTGCTGAAACGGACGCGGCTTACAAAAAGATTCCTCGTGGAAATTTATCGCTGTGCTTAGTGCCTCATGATCAAAAACTTTAACCGTTGGTCTTTGTTCAACCGTCAACAACATTTCAATATGGTGAAATACACAAGTCACCGCAACGCTATTCACGCCACTTTGTTATAATTCTGCTGTCAGTGTTCTATTTTTATTTTCACTCGTCATCACACTCCCATATCCCTCTCTTCGGTGTGCCCTTCTTTCATGAAATGAAAACCGTCTGCCATGCAAGTGTGTGCGAGAAGACATTTGCTTCATTGACTAGATAGTAGCAATCTGGAAGCC
>JASCZW010018253.1:0-15718 GCA_034211315.2 Aedes japonicus
CTCTACAATGTAAACGATAATTCCCAATTGAGGAACAATATGTGTCACTAAAACAAGTATTAGCACGTTTTACAAAATGCCTGCGCTCTAAAGATATGACCACTAAAAATAATCTCTGATTGTCCTTTTCAATCAAGAATATTCAATGTATCCCTGATGTGCTCTCTGCAAAGCTTTAAGGTAAAGTTTGGAGGGAAGAACAATCTTATCTCTTTTGAAAACTATCGATCCAAACAATCCCGCTAAATGACGCACGAGTTGCTTTGGCCAAATGGCTGATTCTATTACTACTCTTACCGAATGCAATTCGGAAACTTTCTGCATATCTTGCCATGTGATATTCATAGATCGTGCATCCAATAAATGAAGAAGTGCCTATCGTCGTCTTCTTCAAAAGATTTATCAATGATAGAGCATTCGCCACATTCAAGTGTTCTGGAACTCGCCAAACTTTACGTCGTACATTAAGTCATATGTTTGCAATCGAGGGGCCCAGGAGTTTGATCCGTTCGTACCACGTTTGATGAAAAGAGCTAAATATTTCGATCTCCCAGCCCTTCTTCTGCGATTGACCCCAGTAGAAATTATCCGATTTTGTAAGTTTTCTCTAATTATCTATATTTCAAACATGGCCTACGCTTGATTTCAGCTGCAGTGTGTTTCACAATGGGTGCCACCTTTTTTCAGTCTTGGTTTATTTCAGCTGGGTAATTTTAACAGCGGAATTGGTTATACACATTTTGAGTGTATTTTTTGACAGCTTATCGCTGAAGATAAATAAGCGATTTCGTTTGTTTATCGTAGCTGATAATACCATGGAAGCCATACGGGGTAGCGTTTTAAAATTACATTTGCAAAGAGCTTAGATCGTGTCAGATATTTAATAGCATTAAGCAGTTCGAAGTGAGTAAGCGTTTTGTTTTTCGTACCTTGAAACAGTTCGAGGAAACTATAAATGTCCATATTCAACACAAATGAGGTGCCAGATCCGGCCGTAAATTGAGCAAACAATTTCAAATGGCCCCTGCTTCAATGACCAGGGCTCCTCAGGCATGATCTGGAATGCAAGCCGTACCAAGACAATACGGGTTCACGGGTTGACGGAGCGTCAAGAGCAGGCCAGGGTCCAAAGCAGGTTCGACTTGATGACTGCGAGATTTTATTTACAGATGAATCAACTTAATCAACAAAATTATCGTGTGTATGGCAAAAGTGTTGCCAATATTCCAAGAGATAAACTAGCTGTAGAACGTTATAAGAATGTATCGAAAAATCATGGTATGGGGCGTCGTTTCACTAAAAAGGAAAACTACCTCTTCTTTTCATAGAGCCTAACGTAACAAAATCAACACTGAATATTACATCGAGCAGGCTTTGAAGAACCATCTGCTTCTAATGCTTCTATGCTGTATGGAAATACACCATATTGTTTCCAACAGGAGTCAGCTCCAGCTCATACGGCAAAAAAGACACAAGCGTGGTGCGCGGAAAATTTGCACAATTTCATTACAAACGAAGCATGGCCTGCATCTTCACCGAATCTCAACCCACTTGACTACTTTGTTGGGGGTTATATGCTTCAACAAAGGGCCACGATAAGGCTTACATTAGATTGATTTAAGAAACATTTGGGACCAAATTCGTCAGAAAATCGCGTGCCAGCTGCGATGAGTTAACAAAAGCGTTTGCGCAAAGTTATCAAGGAAAAAGGCAAGAGATTCGAATTGAATTATTATCGTTTATTTCTATAACACGTATCTTTCAAATGAAAAATAAATGCTATGATTTGGTTGATTTGTTTTCCTGTAATCCCATTTGTTTAAGTGACACATATTGTGAGACACCCTATACCTCTATTCGATTTCACAACCTACCGTACTCTTACGGACCAATGTTGCATAGGTAGGTAGAGAGTATTAAGAAATTAAAATTAGGAAATGCATCTTTCACGTACAATACGACACTCAATATTGGACTTTGATAAGACAATCTTATGGTTTCCAATTATACATGTGTGTAGTTTGAAATAAAAATCGGTTATATGAAAAGGTTTTCACTTATCTTTATTATTATAGACATCAATCGCGCTTAAAGAGCCCTCACAGTTTCACAGAATGTTCTTCTTTCGAGAAGGAAAATCGTGTTACAAAAATATAATTTTCATTCTGTAGCCCTAAACTATGATATGACTGAGTTCCGGAAATTTGCTTCGCATGATTATAACGTATTTAAACTTTTATTGCCATTGCTTTGTAATCTGATTCGAAAAAAAACACTATACTTTTGTATCGGTCTTGGAAGTTGCCCATTTATAAAATTCCTTTGCAGTTGTGATGTGATTCCCTTACAAACATGCTTTAGCAGTATTCCTTTTTAAGACTTCTCCCAAACCGTCACATAAACCTCTACTGTAAAATTATCACGAAAAATTTCCACTCGGCATCTACAGTATGCAAAACACATTATATCTACCCCCACCAGAAAATAAACACACGGTTGTTCAGTTTATTATTATTTATGTAAAAACAAGTCAATTCAGGCGAGTTAAAAACAAACAAATTCTCTTGCATTTGTTGATGTTAAAAATAAAGTTGAAAAATAACGCAAAAATGAGTATATCCCGGTACGCCACTTTGCGATTGCACATTAGATCGCTGCAAATCCTTATCAAATTCACTCAAAAAACCATCGCTTTCACTATCGCCATTAATCCCAATAGTATTATGAATCGCGTCACCGATTCTTACTCGAATCGCGAGCAGTGATATTGATGTCTAGCAGGCATAACATTTATATTCGAGCTACCCTTTTCTTTTCTGGCAACAATGTCGAAATTTGTTTTGATTATTTCGAGCAAGTGAATCCAAGCAAGCAAGTTTTCCGAAACAAAATCATTTGTTTTGTTTACGTTTGCTTCGGCGCTAGCGGATACAGACTGAGTAAATTCCCAAAAAAAAAACAGTTTCTATCTTCGCTTGACTGTTGAATTATGGTAGTTTAATTTGACAAGTTTGAATCTATAAATACTAGAAGACCATATCCTAGAAGTAATTCTTAATTGCCTGGCCAAAATTGTGAAGTTACGTCGTTTCTGTAGAATTTTATGTGACAAAAATACGAATTAGAAATGCGTAATAAAAGAGTACCGATTTCAAAACAACTTTCTATTTTAGCCACATTTGTTAATAAATAAGTAAATTCCAAGATTGTTCTGCTGGTTGCGTCCCTAAAAAGTGCCCACAAATGAATTGCACTAGTATCAAGTGCTTCAACATGGATGTTGGTTAATATCTATGTAATGTATTAAACAGGTTCACAGGTTCTTATAACTCTGATAACGGTTTCGTATTAAACAAAGCATGATGGGTTCTCTGATTTGTATTCTGTATATTATAAGAATAACGGAAGTTGTTGCATACCAAGTTTCGAAGTAGTCACTGATCTTAGTTATTAGGACAAGTTCATCCGTGTCATTTTCTATTCGTGCAACTATTCGCTGGGATATGTTTATAGCAAAGAAATACCAGCCTTTTGCTTTCACCGCCCCCGCTATTTTCATAAGCAAGTCTCTCTCCACTCATTAATTCATAATCTTCTGGTTTCTCTATATAATTACTCAGATACTTTTGTAACGCATTAGATTCCCTGCAGGGAGGTTCACGAGCTCTGGAAATCCACATATATCAGCCTCCATTCTGCTGATTTGCCCTTCGGTGAGGTCTTCCAGGGCCTGGAAGCCTGTTCTCTCGACCATGTTTTTAAGGTGGAAATTAGGCAACGAAGGCAACAAAATCCCTAGCACGGATAGTGAAAACTTCGTTTTTATTCCGATGTCATGTCGTTTTATTTCTGGCAGTTCTGGTTGTCAAATTTTTCGAGCAGTTCCATTCTGTCAGCGATAATGTTTATTCTAATCGCATCGTCATCGCGCTCTCATCGCGATTGATCGCAAAAAATGCTTTCAGCACAAAGAAAATCGTAATCATCGTGGAAATTGTCATGCCAGGGAAGCTTTATCTAATGCTCATCGTGGGAGTTGCAGCCCCCTCGGTATATCCACCCCTCTGGCTTACATAGTTTAAGAACAGAGAACAGACGTTCATCTTCGGTCTGCTACTTGTGTAAAACTTTAATCCTACATTTCAAATGTATGTCGTTATGCTCCTGGTAGGCGGCGCTGCAGTTGTGCGAGAACTGTCATGTCAATGTTCATTAATAAAAAGCCTCAGCTCATTAACTGAAACGATTTGTTTGTTTTTCTTTGCATTTGCTTTTACTCTTTATACTTTTACTCGCGTTTTTCAAGAAAAGGTATATGGACATCAATGTCTGTTCTCTGTGGTTTAAGTTCTTCGTGTAACCACCTCTAGCTTCAATAACTGCTCGGCGTCATCCTGGCATCGACTCATCAAGCTTATCAGTTGTTTCCGGGGTGATTTTGTCCTACCCAGTTCAGATTGTCCTACCCAGATTGCTGGATGCTTGTTGGTTTTTGCTCCTGGACCTTAATTTTCAAAATTGACCAGAAATGCTCGATAGGATTAAGGTCGCAAGACTGTGCTAGCCACTCCATAACCTTGATACGCTTTTCCTTGAACCACTGCGAAACCATCTTTGAGGTGTGGTTCGGATCTCCGTCTGTTGCCAAACGTGTATCGAAAGATTTCAGAACGTTATGGACAGTGTTTGCAATGAAACCAAGCTTTTTGCAAATTTTCTTACCGACAGAACAGGATTTTCATTGCGGCCGCACACAATTGCTTTTCGCACTTGCTCTTCTTTCGACGCCTTCTTCGAGCTTGTAGTATCACCAAAACTTGATTTTAAACAATGAACAGACATACGTTCATCAGTCTGTGAATTTTTCACGTGTCCAAATTGTGTCGCGAACAAACCTTCGGTATAATTTTAGCATGCGCCTAGGTTTGGGTTGAAATTCGCAATAATAAAGGCTATAATAATAATCTACCAAGGAAGAAATTCACTTGTTGAAGTATTCATAACTAAGCCTATATAGACAGAAGCAGAATATAAGAATAATTACATAATTACCTGCTCCATTTTGGCATTTCGGGTATCGTATTGTCCGTGACAGCTGCATTTCCTGCCAAGCCTGTCCACGTTAAATTTCAGACACCAAAATAATAGCAGCAAAACAAATTTACACATAATTCATTAAACCGATTGTTTACTCCCCAATAATAGAGTTATATCTACATTAGAAACAGTTGATTAAGATGTTAATTCTTCTTTCTGTAAAATTCTCGAACTTTCTGTAGTACGCCCGCCGTGACGATTCTCCATCTTCTCTTGAAATCATCTGTACCATTTGCTTTCTCTTTGTTTCGAAGAGTTTCCGCTTAACTAGAGCCCAGTACTTCTCTATTGGGTGAAGTTCTGGACAGTTTGGTGGATTAGCTGTTTTGGCACGTATTTGACCTCTTGTACCTTCTATCATTCCAGGACTGATTTTGCGTAGTGGCAAGAGGTCAAATTAGGCCAAAACAGAGCTGGAGAATCGTGGCTTCTGATAAACGGTAGCAACC
The DNA here is from genome assembly GCA_034211315.2 of Aedes japonicus. Classification (NCBI taxonomy): domain Eukaryota; kingdom Metazoa; phylum Arthropoda; class Insecta; order Diptera; family Culicidae; genus Aedes; species Aedes japonicus. Next base: position 5,547 of record JASCZW010018253.1, read on the forward strand.
GCTTTTGCAAACATTTTTTCTCAGAGTCGAAATATTTAGATTTTCGAACACAACTACATATGGTCTGCCAAATCAAATACTTCTTCGAGAATTTGGACACCTTCTTTGCCCGGAAATGCTCGACAACGGTTTTCCTTTGCATTGCGGTATTAATGCCAGACCCGTAAGCTGTTTGAAGTCTTCGAGTACGTATGTTTCGTTGTCCATTATGATACAAGAAAATATTTTCAAAAAACTGATGTCAATCTCCTTAGAACGACTTTTTGCAGTAAAATTTGGTTGTCATATTGTTTCACACCTTCAGTTCTTGCCGTTGCTTCACTTTTTGTGCGTAAGACGTTTGTTAAATTCAATTACAAGAAAGTACTGGGTTTGTAAAAACGTCGTTATTCGCGTTGTTTATATGAATATACTAGCTGCATCGTAAACTCACTAGTGGAAAACGAATACAAGTTAAAATATAAGCAAAGGTAAAGTTTTCGTTGGGTTTCGAGGCTTAGTTAGGAATCGGAAACCTGTCGCGAATAAATGTGTTTACTCTGTACAATTTCACGAAGAAACCGCAAGAAAAGAAAATACGAACATTTGAAAATTAAAAGCACTTGTACTGTAGGACTGTAGACTTTGAAAATCGCCAGGTTTATTTTTGTGAATTCCTTAGAGAAACCTCACTAAAATTGAATAACTTATTCGGGGTGCCATCTACGTTTTTCAATTCAATCAATGGCGCATGAAATTAGGGAACGTAAAACGGAATGTTGCTAACAATTTTGATACAACTTCCATGCGTAAAGTACTTTTAATTTCCTATTTGAAAAAGTTATAAACAATCACCTTTAACGCGCTATGTTCTATTAGCTACGATATCGTATCGCCGTTGAAAAATCTTGTTTATATTTTTTAAGCTTTGAACTAGGACAAAACATATCATTATGTTATAAGCATGCTGTTGGAAGCATCCATAGAACATAATATATGTTTTCCAAAATATCTGGTATGACATAAAAGATGTTCAGAAATGCCTAACGTGTCCGAAATGTAACGTGGATAGGCTTTACAGGGTGGCCACAGACTCGGGAAAATCGGGAAACGCGAGAAAAATGCGGGAATCCAAAATCATCGGGAAATATGCGGGAAAAAGGCGGGAATTTCAAAAGTCATCGGGAATTTTTGTCATATGGAAGGAACCATACTTATATCTTTTTCAAATGATTTTAGTAGCGTTTTTGTCATTTACTCGGTCCACCGATCTCATTGTTCAGTCTGTTCAAAACGTACCGCTTAGAGCATCTTCAGCGGTGGTCTATTTTAACATCTTTATAGTTGATTTGTATCAGCAAACTTAAACAGAACTAGCTAAAACAGACCAACTTTGCGTTCCCTGCACCGGTGTAGTATTTCTTGTTGTTAAACCCACCAACACCTATGTATCATCTTGTCAATCATACAAGAACCAGAGATCAGAAGTTTTTTTTTCAGAAACCGAGGATTTTTCGCAAACTTTTTGCCATGGATTGGTTTAAGTGGTGGTGAGTGTGTGAATGCATGCATCTCATTTAAACGATATTAGATAGTGCTGATAGATATGTTGGCCTTAGTGTAACCAAAGTGCACTGCAGCCTAACGGATGTTGGCGTATGTCCTCAGCCAGTTCTCTCGACGAAAACTTGGGGGTTGGTGACCCTGAGGATTTTTTGCAAATCTGTCCTTAAGACTTACGCAGTATTTACGTCCCCCAATATCGGAAAAGGTGAAGAAACTAATAGACAAAAATACTACCCAAAAGTTCGAAAAAAATCTTATAAATTTAGTGCACTTAGAAACTCAGGGAACTTATCCGAAGCTCGGTATACTTCTTAGATTTTACTTAGACTTCCCCGAGGCTTAGCTATTCTCCCTGATGTCAAAGGAACATCCCATAAAAACAGGGAACTTTCCAGAAAATCAGGGAGCTTACCAGAAACTAAGGGTTCTTCCTAGAAGTTCAGACAACTTTCCTGAAATTCAGATTGTTTCCTAGAACTTCAGGGAATTGTCTACAAATTCAGGGAGCTTAGCACGAGTTCAGGGAAGTTTCCAAAAGTAAAGGGTTGGTCACAGAAGTTCAGGTAAATATCCAGAAATTCAGGGGGTTTCCAGAAGTTTAGAAAACTCATCATATTATTTTGGGTATTTTTCAGAAGTTCATCGAATTACTCAAGATGTTCAGAGAACTTCCCAAAATTCAGGGAACTTCCCAAAAGTTCAAGGAACTTTCCAGAAAAATTTGAGAACTTCAATAGAGAACAGTCAAGAAATTCATGAAGCTTTTCAACAGTTTGCAGATCTTCCTAGAGTTTTAGTGAACTTCTTAAGAATTTCATGACTTGCTGACTATAAAACTTCTTAGAAGTTCAGTGAACATATAGATGTTCAAGAAACTTTCTTAAAGTTCAGGGTTTCTCAACTTCAGGAAATGCTCACCAAGGTGGAGCTCCCAAAGATCAGCAACATCTCAGACGTTCAAAGAACGTCCCAGAAATTCAGAGAATTTCCCAGAAGCTCAGGGAACTTTCCAAAAGATTCTTGAGATCTTCCAACAATTTCAGAAAACGTCCCAGATAAACAAGAAAATGGATTTTTTGAGCATTTAAAAAGTTTAGTAAACATCCAAAGGATTTTCCATAAGCTTGGGGAGCTTCCAAGAACTTCAGGGATCTTTCCAGGTGATCGAAAAACTGTCCAATCGTTCCGAAAAAATCCCATAAGTTCAGGGTATTTAAGTTTTTATGAAGAACTTAATTTTCTTACTACTCGATAATTTTTCGAACCCAGCCAAAACGAGAATAAAGAAACCAACTACTTTTTAATCAATTTCGTAGAATTTTCACCTATTCACAATCTTAGAGATCATAAACAGATTCTTGTACGGTTTAACAACATCTCGGTAACGCTAACTAATCCACAGAAATTCCACGGCTTCCAAGATTTTTTTTCAATTTTCGTAATATTTGTGATACTCTGTTTTTTATCACAGAATATGTACCTGTTGGAAGTTAACACAACTACTGGGAAGCGAAATTTTATAAGTACCGTCATTTCCAGAAAGTTGTTCCTATTTTATGGATGATCAGCAAACTTTTTGGAAGTTCAGCCAAGTTTCCAGAAACGTTAATAATTTTTCGGCAATTCAATGAACTTCTTAAAGTTCCACCATTTCTCTTCTCGAAAGACAGCGAGCAAACTTCATGATTATCTGGAAACTTCCAATAATTTTATTCAACTGCCGAGAAGTTTAATCAACTTCTGGCATGTTCATTATAGATATTTCCACCTAATCTTTATAGATATTCCGAAGTTCATTAAACTAAATTTTTAAAGAGTGCGTTCAGTAAGAAACTTAGAAGCTTATATGATGCAAAATAGAGCGTTATAAAACAAAATTTACAAACACCGGTGCAGCGATGTTTTTGCGTTTGGTCTAATCAAAAAAATCCAAACCACGATTTGAACCACCGTTGAAGATACCCTTAGAAGATCTGGCTACACGGCAGAGCCAGAAATTAACTTAATTTTTTATCGGTTTTTATCGGTTTTGCTAAACACAAGCAGAAACATTGTTCGGTTCCTTCGAGCAGCCTCGAACGGTATAATATCAGTCCCTTGGAGCCTTGGATCGAAATTCAGTTCCCAAGTGTTTAGTAAACCGCACAAAAAGTCACTACCCAGATTCATCAACGTCACAACAGTAGTGCACTCGTGACAGCACCTGCCAACCGTTGTCATGTCATGCTGCCACAAAACATCCCAAAAATTCATGCACACCGAACACCGACAGCGGGCACACTCCAATCGATTTATGGTTATTGTTATTTATTCGCCCGGCCTGGATATTGCTTTCGTCCTAGCTTCGTCCCTTAGTCTGCCGAAAGCAGCTCGCCAAGTACTTTCAGTATTTTTATTGGATTTTTATTGTTATTCATATAGGTATGTCTGTATCCATATACAGACAAGCACTCACATTTATAATACATCGATCATCGAAACACATTTCAACGCGCCTCTGGCTCTGACACTGTCGACGCGAAATGATTGTGAGTAAGATCCTTACGAACCGGACGAGCTTTTCCTCGCTACAATCATCCTTCGGTCCCGCTCCGAGTGGCACTTACCCCGCCTGCTTCTGCCAGCCAAACATTATCCACCCACTCTCAGACACAGTTGATGTGCGATCCACCCGCCCGGTCGCCGATTCCTTGGCGACCGAGCTTTATTTTGACATTCTTTCACATTCTCTACCCAGACGGTCCCGCCAGGGTTGCTTTGGGCCCTTCTGAGTTTTCCTCATTTTTATTCCACTGCGATGAGTCATACTCGCAAAACCAATAATCAGACCATGGCACCGGCGTACACCAAGGGGCAATGGGTAAGGATATACCAATATTCTTGAGTACGAGTCGTTATGCCCACCAATTTAATCGATTGTACCGAATTATTGATCACTTCTTTATATGAATTTTTGAACTACTTACACCCATGGGCGTCCGTTATCGGTCCAAAAATCAGACCTTATTATAAATAAGAAAAATTCAACACCAGTCGTCGGGTGAGGAAATCGCATGGAAAATGTAGAACCTGAAATCTACAAATAACCCAGCGATGACTATCACATTCCGAAACACGTTTTTCCGGGAACAGCGCATGGAAAGCGGAGGAAGAAAATATAATGACGAACACGACCGTAGTCGTCGTCGTCGTCGTCACTCAGAAACAAAAATTGACTTTTGGCCAGTCTGAGCCAGTTAGGTGAGTTGTTTCGATAGTTGTTGTGGCCACGCGAAAAGAAGCACCGATGCACATACAACAACAATAAAAAAAAACCCAACTCAAGGTGGTGGCGAAGAACGTTGGAGCACGTTTCCCCATGGGACCAATAAAACGTTGAACCTACGAACAACGCCTCTATGCTGGGTGGTGTCGTCTCCCGTTTCATGTCCAGAAATAAGGATGCACTCGAGTGTAGCATAATTGGGGCCACGGGGGTTGCGACCGAAACGAGGACAGCGAAGGCAATGTGGAATAGGGATAATCGTTGGTCCCTGGGAATGTAAATAAATCATTGAACTCAGCTGTATACAATGAGGAGCAGTCAACGAAACGGACGATGGCTCGTTGGGGTTGAATGTTCACCGATTGGGACGTTTGTCACGGGGAGGCACTTCGCGGAATCGTGTGCCGCGTGGAGATTAGCACATGTTTGGGTGTAGCGATATTGATTGATCAGCACTAGTGATCCTCATAGTAAGAGATCTCCGGTAACTTGATCAACGATAGGTTTCATTTCAATTGAGAAACCAGCGAAAATTCAATTTAACTCTTCACATGATCACTTTTCGAGAATAAAACAAAATTTAAACACTTTTTCAAACTACCCGTAGTAAACGCGAGTGAATTCTCTTTAAATTCCACTTTAGAAAGCTTTTATCCGTTAGACAAACAGGCCTATTTCGTCTACGGTTTACAGACTTTGTTTCAGTGTCGAGCGCTAGTTTAAATTTTCTTGGTTTTCCAATTAACCATCGTTCTTACTAATACACTGAGAAAAAATATTGGTAAACGTAACCATTTTCTAGTTTTATTCAACTGGAATTTTACGTTGAGTGGTCACACACATCATTAGTTCGATTTGACTACCTACGGTGGTTAAAACAAACTGCTAAAAATAGTATTTTGTACCGAGAATTAATCAGTTGAGTTCAACTGTCATCCGTTTGAATTTACAATTTTGTTGGTTGTTACATTATAACAACTACAAAACAAACAGATTTGTTGGTTGATTCTACCAACGAGTGCGGCTTGTTTCAAACAAATTTTAGTATTATTTAAACTGAATTGCTGTTTGAAACAAACAAATGAAAACGGTTGAAACAACAAATATTTATGTTTAAATAAAATCTCTAAAACTTTTTCTTTAATTTCAAGAATATCTATTTGATTAAAATGCTAATAATATAAGAAAATTCACATTCACATTTATAGACTTCTCTCAATCTAAGAGAAATCTACAAATGGTCCTATGAGCCTTTCTACCATGAATATTAAACTTTCACTCTATTGTTGAGCGACAGCGTATGAGCATGCAATGGGACCGGATGACGGAAAATTGAATAAACCCCAAACAAACTAAATTTTTAGATATTTATTCTCCAAACAAAGCATTAGTTTGATTTAACCACCGCTTTGGTTGATTCAATAATTTTTTTAAAATTTGTTTCCCTGAGTCAACTCTTTTTCAAGGTAGAATCACCAAAAATATTAGATTAGAATGAGCATAGTTTGTGTTGTATTGTGGTAATATTACAAGATACGAATTAACTTACCTCTTTGTTTCAAAACAAATGCTTCAAAACAACAAAACGGATTTTGTAAATAACTAATTTTTAAGTTTGGATGTCAACAAACAAGTTTGTTGTTTGTTTTACCGGCGTCGGTGGAGCAGTGGTAAGCGTAACTACTACTTGTGGCACTCCCGTGGGTTCAACGTCCCAGTCGACGTCGGTAGCTTTCTCTGAGGCGAAAAAATCTGTTCACGTCTTCCTTCGGAAGGGGGAGGCAAGCCGTTGGTCCTAAGGTTCATAGTCATGAGCCAATAGGTTAGGGTCGCAGTGGTGGTAGCAACCATCCTGGCGTCGGTGATTTTACACCATGGTCGTTAGAGGACAATACGGACCGTCGAAATAACTAGTTTTTAAGTTTGAATATCAACAATACAAGTTTGTGGCTTCCGAACGGGACCGGTTTTTTCCTCCGTGTACGCTTGTAGGTTTTTTTGTGTGTGATGTAGGAGCTCTATTTTATTCATGGACGGCCAGCCATTTCACCTCAGGACTTGAGTCGTCCATCGACGAACAACTTTCGTCGAAGCGGAGTCATCGAACTTCGAGTAGCTGCGTGTGGTGCTGATTTGAACAGCTCGACATCTGTTGACATCGGCTCATATTCGCGTTGGATGTTGTCGTGTTTTGTCGTTAACTTGTCATTCGAGAAACAAATCCGCTTTGAACTTAGAATGTCAGTGGTTTTCTAGAACGACAGTATTAAGCGTTTCATTGTCCTATCAGCTTTAGCATGGGAGTTGTATTGTTTTATCTCAATTACTCGCTTGCGTTGTCGTTCTGGTCGAAGAATTGATTACAGCAATATAGCTTACTGCTGAGCCTGGCTTAAATGCTTCAAATCGTCACTTGCGCCACACCAAAAGAGGCTGGCTATCAAGAACTAGGCGCCTTACTTGTCAGTCCACTGGAGAACAACTCGAGGCATCATGCTCATGGCTTAAGAGCTACGGAAAATTCGGTAGGTAATACTGAAAATCGCACAAAAGTGCACATACTGAAATTTTCGGTAATCATGTATTACCGAAATTACTGTTGTGAAAGCAGGAAAAAGACGTTAGAAATTACTTATTTTTTACGGTTCTTTTACTGAAATTGTTTACAACTGATGAGAGTATCTTAAACCATATGTAAGTAGTAGGATATAGCGATAAAATCTGGTGAATACACTTTACTAAAAAAATAGGTAAAATGAAACGTTTTGTTTCGGTAAATTGTACCGATACTTTAGGTTTTGCTACCAAAAAGGCAGCTTACTTGTGTTAGTAGAAAAAAATATTTTAAATATTGCTGAGCAAAGCGAGTAAGAACGTTATACTATCACAACGTTTCTAGAACGTGTATTTAATCTATGTATATGATCTAATTGAAAAAAGTTCTGGGTCGAGCTGCATCTTTGGATTGAACTGACCCATAAGCTTCTCCTAGTCTTAACTTTTCCTTCTTCAGAAAGATATTCAATGATTTAGTGTCGAACAAAAATAGTACCATACTCGGCTCCGCCCTATTCTATGCAGTACTTACAACTGTAAGAACAAACAAAGTTGTGAATCACTTAGTTCTTAAATACATGAATTTAAAAACCACAACACAACGTCCACTTTCTTTCTACTAACTTCATTCTTTTCGGAAGTCCATGCAATTTGACGGATTGTGCTGATCTTTGGTAACGCCGTAACTTGTTGCCAGAAAAACACTCTTTTCACCGCACATCGAAAATGATTAGGCTAGAACGTGAAAAATGATAACAGAAGCGGAAAGGTGAGGGCACCGGAAGAGCACAATCTGACTTAACCCTGCTTGTCGGATAGAAAAACTGATTCCTGATCCCAGTTGATTTCAATTGACATATCGACGTAATTTTCGACAACCGGTCAAACTCGGTTCGTTTCGGTTCCGTTTCCGAACGACATTACGTTTGGGCCTTAACTCTACAAACTCAACTGAAAAGCGGACAAAATGATGGGAAGTAACAAAATGTTGACCACTTTCTTCGAGAAACAGAGTGAATACGAGAGAGATTGACGTCAACCGCTTCGATGACCTTCGATGATTTTCTTCTACGGTACCCAAACATTACCATGTGACACCAATATCACGCACTGGTTTGATCATTTTACTAAATCCATGGAAGCTCCTTGGGCCGGACTTGGTCTACAACGTCATTGGCCGATCTTCGTTGATCGGTTCTCTTCATAGGACCTTCCTCTATGAATAACGCGACTGCAAATCATTTTCCATAGAAATTATTATTCCAAGGTACAAGGTACACAAAGTTTTTTTTTGTCTTAAGCTGCTAGTGGTTGCCATCAATTCAATGGTTTAGCCGTGGTAAACAAAAAAGAAAGTCGATAAAGAGAATCGATCAACGAATATAGGACATTTTCAAAATCTATAAAGAAGATCTGGAGAAAAATCAAAATCCTGTAAACACCTAATCAACATGACTCGATTCCGATAGCATGAAAGACGTATTAACGGAACACGGTATCACCGATAGCTAACGGATCGAAACGAAGCTCGGGCTTCTGCGGAAATCGGAACTCACTCGTACGCTGAGTTAAAGTAGCTCAATTTCCTCGTTCGATTTACATTAGCGTAAACCTTTTTTCATTTTTGAAAAATGCGTCATTCTTTGCCAGTAGGAAGCGAACCCATATATAGTGTTGTTCCACTTTCTTACGAAAATTGAGTAACTTTTTCCGTGAGAGAAAAGGAACAGTAATAGCAAATGAAAGAGAGGCTGTTTTTGAACATGAAACCAAAATCCGGAGGTCCGCAGCAACATTGACGTAGAGTGGCAAAAGATGACAACAGTATCGCAAACAAGCTTTGGAGTGTCTGCCTACAACGGTGCATCCGAGCGATTTGTAAGAAGGTTGTGACCCTAAATCACGATGATAAACAACAAAGAAGATGGCCAATACATCATTCCGGAGGCTTTTAACACGGTCGGTACTGGCGAATCCTCGTTTGCGGTGATTTTATGGCGTAGTCCAACGATTCTACTTATTTTTTTTGCCAAGGATCCTTTTGTAGAATGAAACGAAGTTATTTTGCCCGTTAATGTGCCACAAAAAGATTCCTTCTGATTGGATCTCTTTGATTCATGATTAAATATTAATGCCCTTCTTCGAAACGTAATCATGCCTCAATATGTGGATCTGATCAAGTTCGCTGATGGCAATCCATAACTCTCAACTCGCTATCTTCCAACGGCCAAAATTGGAAATAAAAATGCATCAAATCTTGAGGTTTGAGAATAAAATCAGAACAAACCTTTAATCCACGAAAGCGTTTAAAAAAAGTAGCCTTTCAATTGTAGTGCGAGCGACACACAGATTGCACGGAAAACCAGCCATCATCACTGTACCGCACAGTGCATTGACAAATCGAAGCAACCGTGGGTTGTTTATCAGACTATCTTCAACTTGTTTATATAGCCGACTGAATGACTAGCAAGTAGCTGCAACGCTGTTGGCCTTTGCATTACGTTGTTCACGATTGTCGGCTTTCGAGAGAAATGAAGCACTTTCATCCAACGACAAACATCAAACTAAATGATTTTTTCTTCCGCCATTAGGCCTTACGTTGGGCGCTAAATGTAAATATCTCTTTACAAAGATTACACCTACAGCAATAATGCGCTTCCAGTCAGAGGTCGCGCAATGTTTCAATATTAAAACATATTGATTTCATTTTTGAAAATTTATCGTCCGTCAGTTAACAACAGTTGTTCCATAACAAACTATGTTGATAACTGTAGTTTTTACATGAATCCGTTTCTACTGAAAAAAA
>JASCZW010018254.1:0-15682 GCA_034211315.2 Aedes japonicus
TTGAATACAGGGTATGTGTCCCTTAACTCAGTCTAATATGGAACAATCGATTACATTTTTTATTATAACTCATAAGATATTTGAGCAGGAAGCAAAATTTTGACTAGCTATACACTTGCTAAGATATCTTTAATAAGCTATCTGGAAGTATGGATTACGAAAAGTTACACAACTCATTTTATAAAGTAAGAAACATTCGGGGGATATGGATGTAATATCGGTCTATGGGTATCAAATTGGGTCTTATCATGGATGCAAGTTCGTCTAAGGCTTTAGAGGGTGCGCTGGTCATTGCTCCAGTTATTGAGGAGCATGCCAGACGTTGGAGTTTACCAAACTTTTTTTGAGCTGATATTTGTGTAGTTTTAGGTCACCACACTTGTTCGCCGCAACAGCCCACTGTGAACACCGATTGTCGTGTGTGCCTACCTATGCCCACTGACAGGCGAGAAACTTCAAACGTGATGAGAAGCAGAAAGCGATAATCAACAGACAGTGATAAGAGAATTGTGTACGAGCTCTAAAATAGTCGGTGATAATTTTGATTTATTGCAAGAAGTAGGAGTAACTTTTGATTATTATTAATAACAAAGTTGAATTCGATAATTTGTACACTTATACCTAGATTAAAACTTACAAGCAAATTACAGGACAGGCTAAAATTTGTTCGAGATACATTGTTGTGTGTGAGATAAAAGCATAGTACGGAGACTGAATTGTGAGTAGATTAATGAATTGATTAATGAGCCTATCCTAAAATATAACTACATTTTAGCTTGAGCTGATCAAAACCAAATTTCGGGTGTAACGATCTCGCTGAAAGAACTCCCCATCGAATCTCCCGCAACATTTTCTCAAGAATTCACCGGAACATGATGAGCTCGCTGTCTAATGTGCGGCAAACCCGGTCGTTAACGAGGTCCCAGCAGGCGAATGCTAACCTCAACCCGGGAGACGACGAAAAGGCATCGAGTAAGTCTTCGGAAGATTCTTTCATCCTGTCCGCGAACGGACGAATATGGTTCAGTGTGGGCATTGTGAGCACTGGTACCATTTTACCTGTGCCAACGTCAACACGGCCACGGTACGCTCTGTGAGCTTCGTTTGTGCGGTGTGTGTGCCTGGTGTGTCCGAGCCAGCACATAGCCAGATTAGCGGCTTTTCCAGTACATCGAGTGTTCGTAGATCCAGAATGGTACGCAACCTGCAACGCCTGGAAGAAGAACGGAAATTGCTTGAGGACCTGAATCGCAAGCGGATTGCAAGAGAACGAGCTCTGAACGAGAAGGAACTTCAGGAGAATCTGGAGCAGGGTAGACAGTTCATCGCGCGCAAGCATGAACTGCTAAATCGGAAAGACGAGAAGATAAAAGTGTGCGGAGTATGCGAAGCAGCCAGAGGAGTGCGAAACGCACTGAAGATTGGATTCGACAGACGAAGGCAGCTGAGAGTTCCGGCCAGGTAATCGTGCAACAGATACCTGCGTCCACGTCGGTAAATGCTGATCTGTCGGAGTATTCGGCCTCAGGAAATCCACAGGTAGTACACCCTTCTTCAACCCCGCTGGGAATTCCACTAGGTATTTCCCCACCCCCCGGTGATGATAGAGCAGGTGTGGGATTTGAGGCGAAGTCAATCCCACCATCGACTCTGAGGATTCTCTTGAAAGCGCTGTCGGAGGAGACACGGAAAAGGACGGTCAGAAAAAGAGAACGGCAGACTTGCCGCTCGTTGACCTACAACCCTACGCGGATCTGCTGGAGGTGGAAGAAATAAAGCTAAGTGCTAGCGCCGTGCCGAGTGTTAATCGCATTGGTGCTCACTACAAGCGTTGGAGTGTCGAGACAGGTGAGCTTCGGAAGCAGAAAGACCTTCAGCTTCAACGGCAGACAGAAGCGGAACATCGAGCTGTCCAGGAGCTAGTGGCAAAACATCGGTTGGACGTCGATACGAGACGGAAACGTGAGATGGAGCTAGTAAACCGGATCAAAGGTCTGCAGTGGCAATATGAGAACGAGATGAAGCTGGTACGCGAATCGGAGGCCTTGCGGATTCAGCTTAAACAACGAGACCGCGAACAAGCGGCACTGAAGGCCCAGGTGGAAACTTTATAGAAACTGCTCATCGAGGAGAAGGAGAGGAGTCGTGCGATGGAAGAAAAGTTTCGGGATCAACTCATGTTGCGTAACAAGGAATGCGAGGCGCTCCAACTGCAGTTAGCAGAGCTAGAGAGTAAAATCCAGTGTCTGCGTGGCACCGAGCAGCTGATGAAATCTCAGCTTGAAGCAGCAGAGCAACGCGAAAACGAATCACATCGTCTGCGGAACGAAGCGGTAAAGGAGTATTGGGACCTACACGACGAAGTTCAGCAGTTCATCAGTGGTACTCAAGATGGACAGGGAGATAGTGATTGTTCTCTTTTATTGCCTCCTCCGCCTGCTTCTTGGTTTGAATCTACGAACGTGCCTAACGCCGAAAGTTCCAATCACGTCCCCTCCGCCTCCACTAATGTCGGTAAATTCTGGTTTGCCCAATCGTCAACAGGAATTTGTGACGCAGTCTAGTTCTTGTAGTGTTGGAATGATGAACGCACCTGTCCCCATTCCTCCGACTTCGAACTTGTTTCCTTCCATGCCAACCATCCACCCACAAATACCTTCGCAGACTCTGCTGCCGGCTCAGTTTGGACCAACGCCCCAACAGATCGATGCTAGACAAGTGGTCACCAAGGAGCTCCCGATCTTCTCCGGGGATCCGATCGATTGGCCGCTGTTTATTAGCAGCTACCAGCATTCAACACAGGCTTGCGGGTATACCGATTCGGAAAACCTTCTACGATTGCATCGTTGCCTGAAAGGAAATGCGAAGGAATCGGTCAGCAGCTTCTTGCAACAGCACCGGATAGATCCCATCTGATCCTGGAGACTTAAAGGGCTTTAAGGAGTCCACTGCCCATTCAACCCTCGACTTCGTAAATATAGCACTGGCTATTTCTTGAGCTCTATCTTCGTCTCTTATTGAACTAGATTGAGCTGCAGTGAAGTCCTGTGCGTTATCAGAAGGATAACTAGGAAGTTTGTACTTTCAGTTCACGTACTATTTGTTTGCAAATATTTGCAAATAAAAGAATAAGATATCTTGCACAAACGTACATTTTTTTACACTTCAACCCCTACAACTTTCCTAATACAAAAACTACACAGAAAAAAATATTTAATTTTAACAAGCGTGTAAAATATCCCCTAGTTTAAATCCAAGCTAAACGAGCCGTAACCAACGAAATTGTTTGCAACTTTTCATGTGCCATACAACAATATTGGCAATCTTTCATACAACAGGCTGGATTCAGGCGTTATCTGGCTTAATTTACATGAAATATCCCATTATATTCTGGCAAATCTAGCATTCCCTTTATGTGCATTAGATAACGCAGAAAATTCAATGTTTCTTTTTATCTGTGTAGCAACTGTCTTGTATCTTCAAAATGTGCGTCATTTTATACCCTAAAAGTCATCTATGCAAAGTTTTCAAATTCAAATTGAAATAAAAAAGTTACAAAACTGTCCCACCCTAAAGAAAGTTAGAAAAACTGTTATAAAACGATACGTAGATGAGATAGAATTAAAATTTCTTCACCAAAGTTTCATTATATTAAAATATCTACATTCTGTTGAAGCAAAAACTTCCCTTCATTGGAGACTCCTGTTTTGGAGTCTACAGCTTTGAATTTTGATGAACTTTTGGACTTTTTAATGGATATTTGTCCAAATTAGTAATTGATGTGCATATCCCGATCAATTAGCGTTTTCATCGACACTCCATCGATCGTAAATGCCCTCAATGTGCAATCGTTGATTACTGAACGATTTAAGATTCTCCATGCATCGGTGCAGAGGTTATCGTTTTGGCTTTCGATTAGCGTTCTAATGGTGTTGTTGTCATATTTAACACTTTTTGGGAAGGCTGTAACAAGGATGTCTGGCTTTGGAATGTTGCTCTCATCAACGGCCAGAAGCTCCGCGTCTTTCCACGGAACTAGGGTAGGGACTAGCTTTATCAACCATTCGGATGTAGATTTATCGAGACAGTTGATAATCATATATCCTGTTTTGTAAGTGCAATTAGCAAACTTTGGCTTTAATTGCTCTTTGCGCTGAAGTACTAAGATTACCACTTCAACAAGATTCTGCTGATTTGTACTTAGCTCAACGACAACATAGGTTTTTAGGAGTATTCCCACTTTTACACGGCTAGTTACATTGCTGTAAGAAAGTTGGGTGATTTTTGCAAGATTTCTGACACTATCTTGGTTCTTGGAAGCCCCAGAAGTATCACCTCTTGCGTTAACAAGCATTTGGTTCAACGAGTTTGAAACAGTATAGAACGAAGCAACTTTGCTCGTTTTACATTGTCTGTAGCCATACCGAAATCCTTGATTCGCTTAGGGTCAGGTTTACCATCGCTAGATCCGCTAAGATCCATAGCATTGTTAGGTCTTTTTACCGGATCGACAGAGGGAGGCTTCGCTTGAGCCATTTCACGGGCTTCTAGTTTGTTATAGCCACCCTGAATTAGCTTCTTTATGCGTCTCCTCATCAATTGTTTTGAAATATATCGGCCATCGCCCTGATACCTACATAATTTGGTTGATTATCACCGAAATAATGACACATTTGGTACATAGGCCGAATCAAGGAGCTATGCTAACATTACATCCCGTTACCCTATGAATCCAAATTACGTAAAAATTCTGGATCAACAATAGAAAAGGGCCCATCTACATTTGTAAACAAACACTTCTGAGCCCTTTTCCTCGCAAGCCGTTGACAATACACGCAAACCTACAGAATCGTCGTGTAGGGGAAACTTTCCCCTACATGATGATGGTATTGGTTTGCGTGGGTGGCCTACGCTTTACGAGGAAATAGGCTCAGAAGTGTTTGTTTACAAATGTTGATGGGCCCTTTTCTATTGTTGATCCAGAATTGTAAATATGGATTTTAAAATATAGGGTAGCGGGATGTAATGTTAGCCTAGCTCATTTGGAATCAAATATGTCATAAATCTAGCGATAATCAGCAAATTCATGTTGGCATTATGATGTTCGATTTATTTTGAAGCAGTTGACAATGTTCATCATTTTACCATTATATATATACAGGGGATAGACAAAATGATCGGGACAGGCAAATTTTTGATCAACTTTGCAGTGCTCTAACTTCATGAAATATTATCCGATTTCAATTGTCCAAGAAGCATTCGACGGGAAATTCAATGTAATTTTATGTCTTGGTAACAAAATTGGCCATGGTCACCGGATACCGGAGTTGTTCCGGGTTTCCGGAGGGGCTGTTTTACATGTTGACTTTGCGATGAATTTTCGTACAAGATGACGTCGTCAAACATTTTTTTCAGTAAACACACGAAAAAACGAAACATTTTTCAAGCGATTGAAAGGTCGATCACAGGAATCGGCCTTAAATTGACCGAGATATGGCCATTTCCGTGAAACAGGTTCTGATTAAGGGTCCTGGATGCGGTCAGTTCTTTATTTTACTCAAAACATGCTACGTCACAGCTTTTTTTTCTTGTTTTTATTCTTGTTTTTTACCACAAAGCTTATTATAAACGAAAAGTGCATCTTTGGCAATATTGGCCCCTCCCGGAACCACCGGAACGACCCCGGGGGAACCTGTAGTAGGGGCCAATTACGATTTTACTCGAAAGCATGCCGTGCAGCAGCTCTATCTTCATGATTTTTCACAAGTATGATTTTTATACACTTGAGAAGGCTATTGGCTACATTGGCCACTCCCTGGACCGCCGAAACGATCCCGGGGGAACCTGAAGTAGGCGCCAATTACGATTTTACTCCAAAGCATGCCATGCAGCAGCTCTATCTTCATGATTTTTCATAAATATGATTTTTATACACTTGAAAAGGGTATTGGCTACATTGGCCACTCCATGGACCACCGGAACGACCCCGAGGGAACCTGTAGTAGGGGCAAATTACGATTTTACTCGAAAGCATGCCGTGCAGCAGCTCTATCTTCATGATTTATCATAAATATGATTTTTATACACTTGAGAAGGACATTGGCTACATTAGCCACTCCCTGGACCACCGGAAAGACCCCGGGGGAACCTGTAGTAGGTGAAAATTAAGATTTTACTTCAAAACATGTAAACAAGCTACCTGAACTGTCAAATGATGTCATGATGCAATGTTCTGCACCAAATCCTTTTTACACGTATTTTTTTGCTCATTTTTTACGCGAGTTTTCGAAATAACAAAATATGTAAACAAGCTACCTGAACTGTCAATATTTTTGCTCATTTTTTACGCGAGTTTTCGAAATAACACAGTTTACTATGGCTACGATTCTTACCGAGTTTCAATGTGGCCGGATCGTTGGTGCGCGAGAGGCAGGAGCTTCGATTGCCGAAACGTGCAAAATAGTCGGCGTTTCGAAAACCACCGTTTGTCGAATCATGGCGGAGTATGAGGCCGGAAAAATTTCACCCGGTAAAAGTACTGGACGGAGACGAAAGCTTGGTAGTCGACAGCAACGGGCGTTGAAACGGATTGTTTAGGCGGATAGAAGGATTTCGGCTTTTAAAGCAACAGCAGCCTTGAACGACTCAATTGAAGAACCTGTATCAACAAGGACTGTCCGGAGGGAGCTGCACAGGATGAACCTGCGTGGGCGGGCAGCAATTGCCAAGCCGCTTATAAAGCCAGCGAATACAACAAAGAGGAAGCGCTGGTGTAAGCTCTATTCCGCTTGGACAGAAGCCCAGTGGAGGAATGTAGTCTATTCAGATGAATCCTCTTTCACGCTCTTCCCAACAACTGAGCGGGTCTACGTGTGGCGTTCTCCTGGAGAGGAGTACGACAAAGATTGCCTGTTTCCCACTGTGAAGCATGGTGGGGGATCGGTAATGGTCTGGGGCGCGATTTCCTGGCATGGTGTTGGTCCAATTGTCGCTGTAAAAGGCAAAATGAAGGCTGACCACTACAGGACTATATTGGATGAGCAGGTATTTCAACTGTTGTTGACATATGTACACTACAAAGAGTTATTATTTTTAAATTTCAACTAGGTGCTTCCCATGATGCGATCCATTTTCCCAGAACGGCGTCTTCCAGGATGACAACGCTCCCATCCACACAGTGAAGTCCATCAAGAAGTGGTATGAGGATCACGCAAGTGATTTCGATCACCTTGAGTGGCCTGCTCAGTCACCGGACATTAATATTATTGAACCATTGTGGTCAACATTGGAAGCAAGGTTGCGAAATGTTTTCCCACCACGTTCGTCTTTGAAGGAACTGGAGAAAACTTTGATCGACGAGTGGTAGAAAATACCTGTAGACGTGATCCAAAACCTCTACAGCTCCATCTCAAGGCGGATTGAAGCCGTTCTTGATGCAGACGGAGGACCCACTCGCTACTAATAAAACCCACTCTTCCCTATACTTCATCAAATTATTTCTTGCATATCCGAACCAAAGCTAAATAAATTGATCCTTGAAGCTACCAGAATGCTGGTTCAGGCTAGCTAGTGAATCTTAAGTTCACATTTTGGAGTAAAATCGTAATTGGCACCTACTTCAGGTTCCCCCGGGATCGTTCCAGCGGTCCATGGAGTGGCCAATGTAGCCAATAGCCTTCTCAAGTGTATAAAAATCATACTTGTGAAAAATCATGAAGATAGAGCTGCTGCACGGCATGCTTTCGAGTAAAATCGTAATTGGCCCCTACTACAGGTTCCCCCGGGGTCGTTCCGGTAGTCCAGGGAGTGGCCAATGTAGCCAATGTCCTTCTCAAGTGTATAAAAATCATATTTATGAAAAATCATGAAGATAGAGCTGCTGCACGGCATGCTTTCGAGTAAAATCGTAATTAACCCCTACTACAGGTTCCCCCGGGGTCGTTCCGGTGGTTCTGGGAGGGGCCAAAATTGCCAAAGATCCACTTTTCGTTTATAACAAGCTTTGTGGTAAAAAACAAGAAAAAAAGCTGTGACATAGCATGTTTTGAATAAAATAAAGAACTGACCGCATCCAGGACCCTTCATCAGAACCTGTTTCACGGAAATGGCCATATCTCGGTCAATTTAAGGCCGATTCTTGTGATCGACCTTTCATTCGCTTGAAAAATGTTTCGTTTTGTGTTTACTGAAAAAAAATGTTTGACAACGTCATCTTGTACGAAAATTCATCGCAAAGTCAACATGTAAAACAGCCCCTCCGGAAACCCGGAACAACTCCGGTATCCGGTGACCATGGCCAATTTTGTTACCAAGACATAAAATTACATTGAATTTCCCGTCGAATGCTTCTTGGACAATTGAAATCGGATAATATTTCATGAAGTTAGAGCACTGCAAAGTTGATCAAAAATTTGCCTGTCCCGATCATTTTGTCTATCCCCTGTATATTGAGTGATATTTTCGATTTCCAAAACTTTTTGCCCCCATGGCTTCACTGGTTAAGCTGAACAAAGTGTTAATGATCTTCGTCATCAAACGACCTAAATTTGGCTAAATTGAACCGATATGCTTAGTGATACATCCAAGATCTACAGAAAATATAGACTGTTCCGAAAAATATAAAAATACTTGCTTTCTCAAACAAAAAAAATATGCTAGATTACTTTATTCTCAAACATAGTAAATAAAAAAATTCCATCTTCATTTCATTTTGCTTGATTTTTTGTAGGGTAGGCGAGTTCTCTAATTTTTCCCTTAACGCCTACCATTTTCACCACTTGTGGCCAAACTTTCTTAAATTATTCAACACTATCCGCTGGTTTCATGTGTTTTCCAAGTTACGCCGTCGTCAAAGCCAAGAAAGTTTCGATATGGCGAATCTTTGGGCTGTTTGGTGGATTCATCTCCTTTGGTACAAATACGACGTTGTTTCTGTTGTACCACAATAGTGCATATTTAAAGTAATGGCAGGAAGCAAGATCAGGCCAAAAGATTGTAGGCTTTTTATGCTGTTTGATCAAGGGTAGCAACCTTTTTTGCAGACACTCCTTCACGTAGATTTAACCATTCATTGTGTCTGTCGTAATGAATGGACGAGATATTTTTCCACATCCGCATATGGCTTATGACACCATTACCATCTTGCCGAATTTTTTGGTGTAAATGACTTTCCCTGAACCAGGAATATCCTCTCCCTTCGGCGAGGTATTAAACTGTGGCAGAGTTTTATAATCGAGTTTTATGTAGGTTTAATCGTCCATGACAACAAAGTCCGATTTTGTGGTCAGTAGTCTGTCGTACAGCTTTCAAGCCCTCAGTTTCACAGATTCAGCCAGTTTTGGTGCTTTGTTTTGGCTGCTTCTGCTTCTGATGCTTCCTGAGGCCCATTTTCTCCTTGACACGCATAACATTAGTCGCCGAAGTACTTAGTTTTTTAGCCACATCTCGGACTGATGCTGAAGGATGACGCTTGAAATAGTCCCTTACCTTTCTGTCGTTTAAAGGGTCAGAGGGACCGGGTTTTCTATCCCGTCTCGGGGATTCTACGAAAGGGTACTGTTGTTGATACTTCCGTAATGCGGTTAGAACTGCTCCGACGCTCACACCTTCTTCTTTAGCCAGTTTTATGATCGAAAGACCACTGATGGTGCACCGTTTGTGCACAATCTGTTTTCTTTGCTCGGGAGAAATACCACGCATTTTCAAACTTCCGTGCGAAAAATTGAGAAAAATATGACAAAATCAGTTTAATTTGGATGCAAACAACAGGACACAGCCAAAAGTTGATTGAATACTGCACGCATTTTGAAATGGCGGTTTATCATTAGTGTATTTATAATTATCGGAACAGTCTATAGACCGAATATGGTGCTTACAGGCCGACATTGCATCCAAATCCAACGAAAGTTTGCGACTTAATGAGGCTATTTGCGTAACTTTTCACGGTTCCGAACAGCAAACTAAGCATGTCTACATACTTAGATAATTTTACAATATTCGGTAATTTTTTTTACCGAACTTTCAACAGCTGAATGCTCGGTAATCAGATTTACCCGATTTCAGTGAAATTTTACAGTATTCCGGTAAAAAATTACCGGAACTTGTCAAATTTTACCGGGATCCGTTAAATTGGATTACCGAACGTTCAGCTGTTGAAAGTTCGGTAAAAAAGTAACAAATACTGTAAAATTTTCTAAATGGTATAACTAGTTCAATATTGTTTTGGTCAATTTCTTTATGAGTTATGATTAAAACAGTTTTTAAAGCTTGTATTTCATTTTTGGAGTGTATACATTACAAAAAATAATATTTCTTAGCTATAGAATGATCTAATAATAGTAACATTTATTTATTTATATAGTTATTACTCACTTTCTTAACCACGAGGGCGTTGATAACGGCACAACGGCGACCGAAGATAAGGCGACGGTGAAGAATGACGAACTCATTGCGATGGCAAAGTCGCTAATGGTGAACAAATGGTATTTCGAACCTGGCCATCAAGACGGCTTTCTGGATGGCTCCTGAAATTTTCAGGGCGGTGATGCAAAGGTGTCTGCACGCCGGGAAAATTCAGACCCTAGACAAAGACAGGGAATCCACTAGGAGATCCATCGGCTTATCGACCTATACCTATGTCTATTGGATACAATGGGTAAGGTGCTCGAGAGGGTAATCCTCAACAGACTGACCAAATACATGGAAGATATAGGTCTAACAACTAGTTTGGCCTCCGTAAAGGTAAGTCGACGGTGGATGCTACTCTGTCCGTCACTAACACTCCCGCTGCACATTACTCAATTTTTGAGTACAATTGTATGCTATCTCTTTTTCTTTCACAGAAACGTTACTCAATTTTCGTAAAAAGGGGATCTACTCAAAAATTGAGTTGATCCACTTTTTAACGAAAATTGAGTAACATTTCCGTGAGAGAAAAAGAGATAGCATACAATTGTACTCAAAAATTGAGTAAAGTGAAGCGGGAGTGAAGACGGCTGAAGTGGAGAGGCGCAACAGGCGAGGAGTCCGCTAATGTGCAGTGGTCACCCTTGACGTGAGAAATACGTTCAATGGCGCCAGTTGAGTGTTTGTAGCCGACCCACTCCAACGCCTCCATGTTCCTGGGCACCTGTACAAGATTCTGGGAAGCTACCGCAGGCGCCCCTAATAACGTAATTCTCACCAAAACACTCTTAAGTATTGTGTCAAAATAACATAGCGAATCAAAACAACAACAAAGATACTAGTACCGAAAGGTAAAGAAAAACGCAAGAATTATTGCAAGGTGCAGACTGCAAGGTGAACTTCGGACCTAGGGGTTCTACAGCAGTGAACCAATTTCAAATCGCTAGTGTCATATTGATTGTTGGCTGTACGTCATGTGTCTGTCTCAGGCATAAGGGAAAAGTCACAACGGACACTACTGAATGACCGCCAACAACAGCCGTGACCTTGAGGTGCTATGACTATAGACTTTGCTGACTTAGTTTTGACGAGAAAACAGTGTTGCCGAAGTTTAAAAATCTTGAGCAGTGTTACTGTGTTTTTCTAGTAGTGCTCTGATAATGATATTCTATTATATAACACTGACGAAACTACCCATGCAGCATCAATCACGACCCTCAGCGACAAGAAGCTGCAAAGGATGCTGAAGAAGAAGACCGAGGAAAAAGTCGCTGCGTGCGCTTGGCCGGGAGGTCGGTTCAACCGGCCAAACAGTGAAAAAGTACCTGGCGAACATAAACATACATGTCAGGAAGCGGAAATCGCGTTCACTGGTTTCGGAGCTGCAGGCAATGACGTAGCGGCAGCGGCTGAATAAGATGGTCAACTTGATTTTCCCGGCGAATCGTGACGTGTCAGTGATGGACGACGAGACCTATCTCACCCTGGATGGCAACGACTGGCAGGGCACACACCAAGTTCCCCAAGAAGGTGCTGCTGTGGCTGACAATCAGCGAGAAGGGGATGTCAAAGGGGCAGAGGGGGGGGGGGAGGGGTTACGAAATGGCTGCAGAAAGTTGCGTCGTTCATCAAGAAATACCATAAGGTCGAAGACGCGGTTCTCTGGCCGGATCTGGCGTCGGCCCACTACTCAAAGCAATCCTTGGAGGAAATTGAGTGGCTGAATATCGATGTGGTACCCAAGTCGGCGAGCCCGCCTAACGTCCCCCAGCTGCGTCCCATCTAGAATTTCTGGGCCAACCTGAACCGTAAGATCTACTCCAACAATTTTGTTGCAAAAACTTGCCGCTCGTAAGGTCATAGAATTTTTTTGCAAGTAAGCCTAAATTACCTTCCATAGGAATTATCTGTCTTAGCTTTTTTTTATCACCATCCGAAAAAAGTTCATTAGTTTTAATGCAAACGTTATGGAATTCGATTCACTGAAAATTTTGACCAGGTGCGTCAAGAGCACGTCATGTGCGTAGAGAGCACAATTTTCACCCAATCTTCATAAATGTTTGGAATTTTTTTTAACAGAATAAAAAATCACAAAAATATATTCATTGTAAAATGAGGTAGTTGATTTTTTGACTTTTGGCATCATCATCATCAACAAATTACTGGGGCTATGAGCGGATTACAAAGACTCTTCAACCGTGTTGCGACTTCATTTGACTTCCACTTGACTCGTGAGGCACCGCGACGGGGGTTCAACGCTATATTTTTTAAGAATCAGGAACTTTATATGACCATTTTTATCATTTTTATTTGAGTACCTTTGTAAATCTCGACTAAGTGACTTGTGATGTTTTTGTAGTTTTATTTACTCACTAGCTGACCCGGCAGACGTTGTCCTGCATACCATTGAAATACTTATTGAAAAGTTGAAGAAGGAATTAGCTTGAATCGCAAGCTTATAGTTGTTAGATGGCATTCGATCAAGAGTAGTCTTGGACATTTGAATCAATCCATTGGTCTCATGAAGCATCGCTTGCAATTGTTGTACAATGTCCCGCTTCATGGTGGAATAATATTGCTGAGTGAATCTCCCTTAAAATAAATCTGTAGAAATTTATGGTCTGCGTCCGTCGGTGGCAACATTGAACCTGCTTTTTGGTAAATTTGACCTGTAACGTAGACGGTTCCACAATTTCATAACATACTAATTTTAAAACTCTGTTAGGTTCAATGTCCACGAAAACTTTTAAATATTATTATGTGCGTTGCGCCAAACGAAGTCATTTAAAAACAATCATTATAACTCTGGATGTTCTGCAGAAAATGTTTAGAACCACTTCCTGATCCAGACACCAATGAGCGCAAAGGCTCTGGTGTTTAATTTGGGAACTTCAATGCATTGAAATGATAATAAACTACACTCATTAATACAATATCGACTGATGTTTTTGCATAGTCATCAACCAAAGGCTGCACGTTACAGATTTTGTGGAATGTAGGCTTGCCTTCCTAATCGATTTTTAAGGTTATGTTGGGCACGATTGTTACCAGATCTTTCTGATACTTGTCGATTACGCTTCTTTCTAACTTTATCGCTTGTATTTTGAGCTGCTCTTTCTTCTTCACTCAACATCATTCGAGCCCGTGAAATCCGTTGTCGATCCAATTCATTTTGAGTTGCACGCTGATCGTCGCTTTGTCTCATTCGCGAGTTTGCTAAGCTAGCAGCCGACCGATATTATTTTGTCTAGTTGGAGGCATTAGTACAACAATACTAAATGAAATGAACTGAAATCGTAACTTAAATAGTGTCTTTTTAATTTTTAGTAATATCCTCGTTTTCCTTCATGATGCACTATTTATCTCACGGCGAACGATACTAATGTAACCAAAAACGTAATTACACATTTATCAGTTCAATACATTAGACGTTAACTAATACCTTCACTCCAAATTTACATCTCGCTGCGAAGTGTTACCAATACAAACGTTCCTGTTTATACGTGCATCTACACGCTATAAATCGTTTACACTGAAGTTACTTTTTACACAGGAATGAGAACGATAAAAAAAAAACAATTACTTAAAAAACCGAGTAAATTCCTGGATCCGCGTAAAAAACCGGGAAAAGTTAGGTTTGAGACGCGTTTTTGATCAAATTTAAGCGAACGGTATCTACTCGCGTGAATAACGAAAACCGAGTATTTTTTTCCGCAAACCACAACAAATTCCGAAAACCCTGTAAATAATTGCGAAATAAGCGACTCTAGTTTATTATCATTTTTTGTATATCTTTTCAAAAGGTGCTAAGTATCAAAAGTAAAGTGATTTTCTCCTTTCTCGTTCTCTTTTTTATGTTGATTACGAAGCCATTATAATAGTTTCCAACGGTTCCTCTTTACATACCGAAAAATGATCTTGCTGTCTAGCATATTATGATATATCCATAAATCACATTTTGGTTTTTATGATTTTTTTTTAATTTTCCAGTCCATTTTTCTAATTTTTTCTTCATATAAACCTGTTGGAAACCAAGGCAAATCAAACAAAAAAGAAATCAAGTTATTCCATCGTGTCGTTCGTGAGTTATGCTGTCACGAACGGACAGCATTTCATTTTTATATATATAGATTAGGGCTAAATTCAGTCTGTTGAAGGAGAACGAATGAACATATAAACAAATTACTCTCAAGTTTGAAAAAAAAATAAACCCTTTGCACAAAATGGTCGCGATTTTCTGTTAATTGTTGATCTGCACCTTATTTTGGATAAACTTTTTAGTAAATTTAAGAAATGACCAAAATCGCCTTAAACAATGAACACAAGTTCATCAGCCTAAAATAGTGAAATTGAACCAAAATGGTCAAAATGGCGCAAATTTACGCAGAATTTTCCTTTGTTACTTGTTAGTATACATTTAGAACTTCATAAAGATATGCAGGGATGCAGGGATATGTGGGATATAAAAGTTGCTTATCAACAAAATTGAATCTTACATATTTTCTTGATGTTTTTTCCTCTTTTTAATTTTTTTAAATGATTTTTCTGAATGACAACCCATCGTGTCATTATTATTTTTGTAAGTCAGGTTTGTTAGCTTTTCAGAATTAAAAACTAGAAACTATCTCAAGAAACAGGTCCAACTTAGACATCCGATATCTCAAGAATCAAAAGAACTAGAGGCTTGAAATTTTGAATGTATTGTTATTGAAATGTTTAATTCTGACAAATAATAATAATAATAAATTCAACGATGTTTTGGTGCAGGATATTTTTCCGATTTTTGTCCACCTGAAAGTGCACTGTCGATACTTTCCATCGCATAATAACGGTTTTCCACTCCGCAAATTAAATAAAACTGTTCAAACGACTTTTCCTTCCTTAGCCAGTAACAAGTATTTCAGAAACATTTACTACATTTGGCCACATTTATTTCTTTCAGATTTTTTTTCGGATATACAAGGGTTTAGGTTTCAGCTTTGGGTAACTTTTTAGGTTTTTTTGAGGTCCTATAGCAACTATGCAAAATCTCAAATCAATCGGTGAAAACATGTCTTCGCGCCCACGTATTCACGTTACTGTGGGATCTACTACGAGGAAATATCATTTAATTTTTTTTCCTTCATTATCGAGATTTTCAGCCCTGGGCTGGTTCATCTCCCGTCGTAGTCACTCAAATACCTTTTTGGGTATTTTCGTAACTTGTCCGGGGGTGAGATTCGAACTCGTGACTTTGGCGTGAGAGGTATGGATGTTAACCACTACGCCGGGGTCGCCC
>JASCZW010018255.1:0-15709 GCA_034211315.2 Aedes japonicus
AGAAGCAACAAGCTCGGATTTTTTTATATTCAATATAAAAAACTCGGAGCTTGTTGCTTCTACAAATATTCACACAATAAATGCTTTTAGGCCTCATGTCGTAGCCGGTGGGTGCGTCGGTTTTCCAGACCTGAGGTTCCATGTTCAATTCAGTCGAACGTTTTTTCGGATAGGAAATCCGTTCGACTGCCCTAGAGCAAAAAGTTTATCATTGTGCTTGGTACACACTATACTATTGCATGCTTTGAAATTGCAAAAAAAGACAAGTCAGTACTGTTTTAGTGCTTTCAAAAACACTATTTTCAGGGCTATTCACATTCAATGAGGTCTATACAGGTGGAGAAAAAGTGGTTAAGCTGTATTAGTGCAATCCAAAATACTGTCATTGTGTTCGTGAGATGATGCACAACTGTTTTTTGTAAACATATGTAACGTAGATCGCCAAAAACAATAATTTACAACAGCAACAAATCACAAGATGGAATGTTTATTTTCAGTAATTAGTATAGTTTTTAAAGGTTTCGGCTGAAAAATGCCTTTTTGTGCACTAAAAGGATGCGGAAAAAAACTTAACTTGTTTTGCTATTACTCGTTTTTTTTTAGTTTTACGTCACTACCCGTAATCATGGATTGTTTACACATTTTTGGTTACTAATACCGACAAACACACTGCTCTCCTCCACCTGTACACTAAAGTTTTTTTTTTGCACGGGGGATACGGTCCACTTTTAGTATGAAACCGTGTAAAAAAAGACTAAATAGAGTTGATAAATTCACATGCTTAAACATTTTATATTGCTTCGATTTTTTTTTGTATGCGTTACCTTTCCACGCAATGGTCAAAATACAGTTTTTAAAATTTTGAGTATTTACACCAAAAATTGTGATTTTTTTTGAAAAACTGCCATATGACTACTTTTGGCCCAAAACGTAAAATGTGATTTGAATAAGGTCGATAAGTTGTTCCGTTCTGGAGTTATCGCCGAAAACAACCCGTGTAAAAAAAAACCGTAAAAAAAAGACCTCATTGATTCACATTAGGCCGGGCCGAAGCCCGGTCGGGTGACGGCCAACTTATGCTACGAATTCATTGTTTGCGTGCTGTATGCGATTTACTTTTAAAATTGAAATGCTCCTCTGTGAATAGGAATAGGTATAACTATAGTTGCAGTTTTTCATAAATATTGTTCCTATAATTGCGGTACCGGTAAATCCTCCATATTTTTCTGCCAGTGTCAAAGAGCATACACCTCTCGAAACGTAGCATGGTAGGTGGTAACACAATGATTAACGATGCAAAATATGATCTACACCGTGTCCAATATATTCTCATAAAACTCTATTTATTTCAAATCGATAATCCAGATTTTATTGATAACTTATATTGCAATATAATACTGATCAACTACAGCATATGTTTTGGAATAACACCGCCTTTAACCTTCTTGACCAGCTCCAGACGTTTTTCGTAACCGACAAAGGCATTTCGTCCCAAATTCGTTTGATTACGATTTTGAATTGGTTCACATTGGCCCTGCGGTCATTTAGCTTCGCCAGCATGTATGACCATACAAAATAATTCAAGGGATTCAGATCTGGTGAACTGGGAGGCCATTCATTCTTGTCAAAAAGTCAAAAAGTCGGTCAAATTTTCTCGGCGCCAACCCTGAACGAGATTTGCAGTATGCGATGGCGCTCCGTCCTATTGAAACACATAGTGATCATCTCCAATCACCTCTTGTACATATGGCTTGACAACTTTCTCCAAAACTTCCGTCTTTTTCGATGAAAACCAGTGGTAATTTGCCTTGCTTGCAAATTCCTCCCCAAACCATCACTGACGCAGCACTAAGGAACCGTGAAATATTCCTATCACTCTCTAGAACAGTTCTCGCAGAGAGAGCCAACAATCTGCCGTTCTGGACATTGTGGGATTGTTGCAAGACGAATAACTTTTCGTCAGAAAAGATAAATTCTTTCCCACCGTGCCGCGACCACAGCAGACTTACTCTTTCGAGTTGTTTGTTCTTGGAAGGTTCCGAAACTTCGTGAACCTTACGTTTCTTGCAAGCTTGGAATCCGAGGTCATTTTGCAGTATATTGTGGATTGACGATCTCGAAACATTCAGATCTGCGGCCATTTTACGTACAGAGCGCTGTGATTTTCGTCTAATCCGTTTCCTGACCACTTTAACAACTCGTGCAGTCCGCACCGTACGAGTACGACCGGTCATCCAACGAGGAGGGGTCACGGTACCTTTGGATGGTTCGGTACACAAAATCCCGGTTTACTCCGAGGTTTTTCAAATGTCTGAATATAGCGTCCGGACGCCTTTCAAAAACTTTTTTATCACCACAGTACGAAACTCCTTCATCGCTGGTAAAAGATAAACACCGAATGAAAACAACCTAAAAGCGTATGTATAAACATAGTGCAAAACTACACCAACACATACGTGAAGCATGTTGAGTAGTTGCACGACACCAATGCAAGGAAAAAGTGTATGAGAATATATTGGACACGGTGTATGTTTTGATAATATATACAATTCTGACAGATAGGACAACTTTAAGTGAACGACCACATAGACACCGAAGTTTTAAGGAAATATTTCTATTAATACGGTATTTTTACCAAATTAACGATTTAAATGTAAATAGAAAATTAGAAGAGAGATTAGTAATTTCTGTTCAATTCCAACTATCTTTATTGCTTATCCTGACAGATACGCGTATTTCGTCTACAATGTGCAGACTTCTTCAGTGTCGTGTACTAATACTCCACTCGTAGTCACATAGTAGACGAAATGCGGGTATCTGTCAAGATAATCAGTAGAGGTAGTTGTTAATAAATGGAAATAATTAATCTTTCTTCTTATTTTCTAGTTACAGGTATTCCACTAAAAAAGCTCTCATTCATCAAAATTTAAATTTTCCGATTCGTAGCTTAAATTAACGGTCAAAAATGTATGGTACAGATCACAAATTTATGATGAGTAACCTATCAACCTTATTTGCTGAGATAGTTTTCTAAATGTGTTTACATTGTTCTTGCTCTAGCGGTTTAGAATATTTGAACAAGTTTTCTATACCTGGGTGTCTTTCATAATTTAGAAACTAAAAACTAGAACTGCACTTATCAAATCAATAAATTTTTGCCTGGAATTATTATTCTTTTTTTTTCTTAAATTTGTTTGAATGTCTCAACATTCGTAATTTGGGGTACCTCAACAGTACTGTAGCAGGGACGCTGCTTCATAATTATTTCCAGAATTTTGTTCTAAATCACTCGAAGTGTCTTTTTCTTGTTATGCAATAACTTGACCTTATTAGCGCAGCATATAACCAGGCCGATCTAAAAATGTGTTTAAATATTAAAAGTTTATTCTTCGTCGAAATGGATTTGCTATTGATAAGAGGATATCAATAATGAATATATTATAAAATATTTGCACAAGCACGCTACCCTGAGGAACTTCTGCTCTCATAGGTAATCGTTCAAATTTGTAATTCTGATAATTTACCTGCAGTGATCTGTCAGTTAAATAAATTTGAACTTATTTTACTATATAGAGTGAAAAGTTTAACTTTTCCAATTTAGCAATTACACCTCTATGCCAAATATTGTTGAATGCTTTTTCTAGAAGAAAAAATCGAGTTGAGCATCCATCAGATTTGTTATTTATACTATAGATTCGATTTGTTATCTATGTTTTTAATTTAGATTCTGTACTGTACAGATTAAACGGCCAGATTGAATATTAATTTTTGTTTATAGTTGGCGTAGGTATAATCATACATCTGTGGCTTGGTCTTAGCATCCATCTTTGCTATTACTTCATCAGTTACTAAACGAATTTTATTAACATTACATACACACTAAGAAATTATGAATTTTACACGAGACGTAATTCATGTTTGTCAAAGGTCTGGGCACGTAAACAAAGATTTCGTGTAAAATTATGTCTCCTGAAACTGACACATACGCAATTCGATGAAAGATGTGTTTGATTGAGTTTATTTTCTCATCTCTTTCAACCCGTTCTTATGTGCTAAAGAAAGCTTGCATGTGTCGGTCTCACGGGACAGAAATTTACATGACATTTTGGTAGTGTGTACGCCTTAGTTATTAAGGGCAGATTATTCGTGATTTGAAAAAATGATTTTCAGTCCGCGATGATCTGTAAAGGTATTGCATCCAGACTCGATCAATCATTTACAATATCCAAAAACGTAAAATAAAGGCCATGGGCAATATTGCGAATATCCATTTTAATATTAGCATGTAATTGTTAATTGAATTTAAGGAAAATTCTAAAACATTTCTTGTTCCCCGTAAACATTTTAATCAAATACTAACAGGTTGTCATGTTGTCAGAGCATTATAATTTAGTTTTTGAAACAAAGTCAACGTCATATTCCGGTAAGCAGGGAAATGCTTCATGTTCAATCAGTAAAGTTTTCCACAGATTCGTTGGTGAGGATAATTTTTTAAGACTTATCGACTACATCGACAAGTTTAGTGGTACATTCTCATTGATTTACAATTGAATACATTGTAACCATACAATATAATCTATAGTATGCACAATTAACAGTATCGTTCACAACGATTAGACAATAGGAGTTATAGGAGTTATAGCAACAATAGTTACCACAATAGAATCTTATGTAAATTGAGGCATCGACAATAAAAAATGGGAGTTTTTATGTATCTTAACTGTACAAAAATTCATTATTTTCCGAACAAATTCTCAAATGTTGAAAATCCTAGCATGTAGAGTGAATTTTAAATCTATTGTTATGACAATATTCATTTTTCATTTATCTGACTCATGGACAATGAGATTCATGGTCGGAAATAGATTTTAATGTTATTTTCTATTATTGTATTGTAATTGTATGGTTGTTTTTATCCGTATTTCGACTACAAGGGAATTTTTTATATACAAACAAAAACAAAAATAACTGAGCTCCATTGATGTATGCAATCTACAACCCTGAATCCCTGAACAGTCCCGGTACAGTGTGAAGAGTACAAATCACTGCAGCCGTGAAATAAAAACTTTCTGGTTTTAGCCCGGGCAGGGCCCGGCACAATATAAACAGCCCTTAAGCGGTAGGCAAAGCCCCGCAGGACGTAAATCCAAGAAGAAGAAGGACGACTATTAATGAGCTCTAGCAACTATTACCTGAAGGTGCAGATACAAGTAAACTCAGCGTGAAACTTCGAGAGCACAAATGTCATCTCCTAAATAACACCCAGTTTTGAAAATGCTTCTCTCAGTAACGGTGTAACGCATCAACCAAGGAATAGTAATTTCACAACACTGTTTGTTATGTTGGAGATAACATTTGGCCTCTTGAAGTTTAACGCCAACGCTTACTTCGATCTACATCCTAAATACACTGCTTGCTTCTCTGCTGGAATCAGCTGTTGCCGATTGGTGAACAAAGAAAACGACGATAATTATCATAGGACATGTCGAGAACGGCCGAACAGTGGAAGCGGAATTACAAGATTTGTTTGGTGTCGATAGATTCGGGTAGAAACCGAACGACCAGCATCGTTGGTCACGTAGACATCAATGTTAACTCCGTTTTGCTTGCTACCCAAACAACGGAAACAAATTAGCCGGGGGTCTACGGGGTGCAGCGCGCTCTTGATGTTATGGGACATTTACAAAACAATGAACTCTTATGTTGGTCGGAAAAATGAAACATCACATTTTGTTACAGACAACGGTCCTCATTAACTATTAGAGATTTTTTTTATCGACTTTTTTATGAATCTGTTGAATCAAGTTATTTCGAGATCTGGGATCCTATGTTGAATCTATATTTATAAAAATGAGTTTATGTCTGAACATTATAGACCCGAAAACTACTGAACCGATTGGCGTGAAATTTTATATCGATGGGTTTTTGGTGCCGGGAAAGGTTCCTATGATAGTAAGAGACCCCTCCCTACTCTGGAAGGGGAGGCTCCCATACATATGAAACACAAACTTCTGCATAATTCGAGAACCAATCAAGCAAAGGAAACCAAATTTAGCATGTGAGAGTTTTTTGAGTCAAGTTATGTTTTTATGGCAATTTGAGACCCTTTCCTTCACTGAATAGGGAGGCTCTCATACAAATGAAACAAAGGTTTCTACATAAATCAAGAACTAATCAAGCAAATGGAACCACATTTAGCATGTGGAGGTTTTTGAACGCGAGATATGTTTCTACGGTGGTTTGAGACCCCTCCTTCTTCTAGAAGGAGGGGCTTTTATACTAATAAAACACAAATTTAAACCAAACATGAGAGTTATCCCTACTATTGTGACAATTTGTATGCAGGTGTTTTTAGGGTCGGAGAAGGTTCATATAGTGGTTTGAGACTCTTTCCCCGTCTGAAAAGGAGGGGCTCCCATGCAAATGAAACATAGATTTCTGCATAACTCGAGAATCAATCAAGCAAATAGAACCAAATTTGGCATGTAGGGGTTTTGGAGACAGGATTTTTTTCTATGGTGGTTCGAGACCCCTCTACTCTCTGGAGTGGGGTGGGGCTCTCTTACTATTGAAACAGCAATTTCAACCAAACACGAGAATTATCCAGTCAACTAAAACCCAAAGTTTGTATTTTTCGGGTAAGAAGCATGTTCTGATAAAAGTATGAACCCTTTCTCTGTCAAAAATGGGGGATGCTCGAGTTACTATCAGTGCTACATTACTCAGAAGAAGTTAATGTAAGTTTATGCAAGAGAAATTTACGTTCAAACTGACAGTATACGGCGTAGTTTGAAGATAAAGGTTTTGTCTATGTAATGTTTCTACACAGAAAGGTAAATCAGGATGGAAACTAATGATCCAAGTGTTTATTCAAAAACACAAACCTACGTTTAATTTTACAGAAATTACACACATTTGCGAAAATATTTGAACAAAACTGATTAAAAAAAACAATAAAAGCGCCAGAGTTCAGCTAGTGCTAGATAATTGTTAACATAAATTTGCTAGATAATTGTTTCTTTCATCAAGTGATTTGTTGATAGTAATAGAAAATTTCATTGCTAGTCGTTTCGTATAATTTTGATCTATTTAAAAATATTTCTAGGTTTCAGACCTTCCAATATTCTGAGCTTTGCTATTTTTATTCAACATCTGCATTTGGCATTCCTTAGGTTAAAGTTCAATTCAACTTGAATTAATGTACTTTTAAACACAAAATAGATTCTTAATTTTTATTTTTGATGAAGTTTGCAGAAGCAGATCATTTCTCATCCCCATGCAAAGCGCTAGGAGTGGACAGTAATTTTATTGCTTTAACGAATAGACATGAAGAGAAAGTATATTGATAGTTCCGTATAGGGCAACGGCAGGCTTCGAAAATTGAAAGATACAAGTTTGAAAACGAGCGGAGGGCATTTGAACGGTAGTATCCGATCAGGCGCATAACCCTTTGCCGTACTACCTCATGCAGGGTAGGCAAGGGGGGGGGATCCCCTTGACTGGCAAAAAACACCATTTCGAGATATTCGTGTTAAAAGTTGGCCGTTCCGGTTTGGGGTCGGGACGAGGCGCGCGGCTTAGAGCGCTTTAACTTTCTTTCTTCTGCTCAAATCTCTATGAAAATTTGGGAAAATGTTCTCAAGGAGTTGTTCTTCAAGATAAAGCAAAAATTGATTTTTTGAAAATGAGAAAGGTATATAACCTCAAAAGAACATAAAATATTTTTTTGCAACTTATTTTCATTAAATATGTTTATTTATCAATTCAAGATACCAAATAAATTTCTTTTATATGTTTATTATTTTGTTCTGTTTCTTTTGTTTTAACCATTTCATTTTGTTTCATTTGTTTGTTGTTTTTATTACTTACAGTTATTGTATTTGTGTGAATTGTGTTTATTGAAAGTCATTAATATTTTGGTTTTCTTAACGTGATAAACATTAATTAAAAATGAGGTAAGGCAAAAAATAGGTATAAGTGAAAATAAACGGTAGAGGTGAAATTTGAACCAGTTACCACGGTTAAACAAATAATGCATTTCTTTGTGTTTATTATAATTATTTATTTTATTGGTGAAATTTGTAACCTTATCTAAGCGATGAATTAATTTTTTTTTAACGCTTTAAGCTTTTCGCAATAAACACAGTTTTTAAGCCTAGTAGTTAGAGAATTGAATTGCATAAGAAAATTTATTTTTTACACACATGTCAACCCAAAATAATCGAAAAATTCTTCTTGTCATAGGTGTATGCTCAATTTTAGATTGACTTTAAGTTTTCAGTAACTGAAGATCTCTTCAACAGTGGTGGTAAATGTACATTTCTCATTTTAGCAATCGTATTGAAAGCGATTTTCTGCTTCGTGTAGATCTTCAGGTTATTCTGTTTCTTGACACGTTGAATCATTCCGACGCTGGTTCCCACTTTATTGTTCAAATCACGTATCGACATCGATTTGTTCTTCCAAAGTAGAGCTACCACTTTCTGAGCCAGTTAAGGGTTGGAAGATCAGTGTTTTCTGTCTCTTCCTGGCAGTTCATCCAAAGAACAGTGTGCTCCAAACTTGGTTAAGAGGAATTTAACACTCGCTTGTTAAATTGTGGCATAGTTATACCAGCGGGATGATAGTCATGAAAAAAATTAATATATTTTTTGGCTCAGGAAGTACTAGCACTCCGATGGAAACACTACCCGAATAGAAAATTACCATTAGCTATATGATCATTATTATACATTTTCCATTCATGTTGTTATCACCATTATACGTATCATCCGTGTATAATGCTGGTGTAATGTAAGAAACCATTAAAATTTTAAACAAGCATATATAGCGTATTCTATATATGATAATGATTTCATAAACAAGAAATTATCAGTGCTGTATAGTATATCCGTTGCTCATTCATTGTATGACATAACGGAGGAAAGATATGAATTATGGTCACGATAAACACAAAAACAAGAAACTGTTTTAACAATACGTAATTTTCAGTTTATTATCGCAAAATGTGTGACTCATGTTATAGTTTTGATCATTATAATATGTATTTGCAAAACGGAATATTTGAAACAGAACGGCAACGACAAGTTTGACAGTTGTCGGAAATAACGTCGATATGTCCAATTGAAATCAACTTGGATCTAATATCTCAGATTGGGCTCTTCGGAGGCAATGGCCGTTCCGCTTTCGTTATCACTGCGTTCAAGCCTTAAGGGAGTGGTTTTATCAGTCTACGTGAAGGGTATGTTGCAATTTAACTAAGTAGATTTTACTTTCTAACTGAATTTAAATTTACTTGTGAACAGTATTGTTTACTTTAATAATATGCCTTTGTTTGTCGATTTTTACGGTTTTTGAGTCCGCTGATCTCTTATTATAGTATTTCTATTATATCCTAGTTCACTTAAAGTTCCATCAATCAAGATGTTTTTTTTTTTTGTTGGATTACCTTTGCTTTGGCTTGGAATTACTTTTGCTGGTATTTTTTAATTATATCCCCTCAATTTCTATACATTTTTCACAACGAAAAGCATTTAATAAAACAAATGTCAACATCAAAGGTGAATACTGTCGTGAATCTCGGAATGTACGGGCTCCATTTTCGGATTTCGGGCTTCCTGTTTCAGATAATAGCTTGAACACGTCTTTCCTTGTCACGGTCAATCACAAGACTGAATATATTTATCTCTCAACTCAATTATTCGTTCGCCTACTATCTAACTTGTTTCCTAGTTCTCGCACCAATCTCTCATCTATCTTACTTCTGAACCCATTCTATCCCTTTTTATTTATTGTTATTTTTATTATTAATCTATTCATTTGCCCCAGTCAATCCCTACATATACTTATTTACTTGGATTGGGAGAATAAAAACGGGAAAAGTATTTCTCATTATTGTATCATGATTGTAGCAGTTATCATCATGATTTAAATTCTCATATAATATTACTATACTGTAACGATATCTAATATCTTTTGATATCGTATTTATTATTAAATTACGTTAACGTAATTTAGTAATGGTTGAAAAAATATTTTATGATATAAGCAGAATTGAACGATACCACCTAAAGTAAAACTGCAGAAAAAAATTATTCACAAATTATTTACTGTATAATACACCGGAAATTTTGTTGGAAAATCATAATGTAGTAACTAAAACTAGAAAGAATTAGTATCTTCATTTAGTTCCAACTACTTTGCTTATTCGACAGATACGCGATTTCGTCACAATGAGACTTCTTCAGTGTCTCGTACTATAACTCGACTCAGAAGTACGAGTAAGACACTTAACGAACGTATCTGTTGGCAGGTAGTTGAAAATGGAAGATACTAATTCTTCTTCTAATTTCTAGTTACAGGTATTCCACTAAACAGCTCAAAACCCTCTAGGAACCTATTAGTGTTGTGGTAAGATCTTGATTAACCATAACATATATCATCGATATGATACACTTTATCTTCAGTTTATAATTGTTGAAAGATAACTTGAATAATTATGAAACGATAAGTGGTATAAAAGCTTTAAAATATTTGTTTATTCGGGTAGCACTAGCACACCAAGCTCGTTTTCAAGCTTAAGGATTCCCTAATAATGTAAATCACATCAACACACCCTCAAATATTCTGTCAAAATAACATAGCGCATCAAAACAAAAATAAAGATACTAGTACCGAAAGATACTGAAAAGCGCAAGAGTCTATTGCTAGGTACAGACCACAAGGTGTACTTCAGATCTAGGGGTTTCTACAACAGTGAACCAATTTCAAATCGCTTGTTTCATGTTGATTATTGGTTATACTTTTTTTACGTAGCCATGTATCCACAACCCTAATTTTCACGTCTTTTTCAGTGTGCGACATTCTGAAACCGTAGAATTTAAAGCGTTTGCAAATAAACAAACGAAAGGTGACAGTAAAAGTCACAGCATGCTATGATGAACACATTAAAACCATTAGAAATACCCGCGTACAATGCAAATATACCTGGTTGGCTTATTTTCAATACATTCCTTAAACGTAACATTCATGCAGTAATTAGCTAGCATTTGTCAAAACTCCTAACGGTATAATGGGTAAATCATCAGCCTTGACAAATGT
This sequence comes from Aedes japonicus, assembly GCA_034211315.2. Taxonomy (NCBI): domain Eukaryota; kingdom Metazoa; phylum Arthropoda; class Insecta; order Diptera; family Culicidae; genus Aedes; species Aedes japonicus. Next base: position 11,101 of record JASCZW010018255.1, read on the forward strand.
TTCGTCGCTGGTGGAAAAATGTACCAATAGGGTAGGAAACGGCTTAAGCACCCCAAGACCCTATTCTAAGCACGGGGTAAACGTTAACCTACAACGCTCATTTTTAGCAGTATGGTGCTTCACTATACTGCAAAAAATGAGCTTCGTAGATTAACGTTTACCCCGATGCTGGAACAGGGTCTTGGGGTGTAAGCCGTTCTACCCTATATCATGACACCTTTTTCCATTGCCTGTTCGCTTTTGTGTGCTTCCGTGTGGTCGTGAAGAAAAATAGAAAAAATCATCGAAAAAAATGTTACAACGCAGTACTCTGACCACTACTCCTTTTCACTTTCAAGACGATGCATTTCATTGAAATCAACGTCGGCTCAGTCATGTCTTAAATCGATGTAAAAATTGATGCTCGTATGTGTCAGTCTCAGAGTAGCTAAATGTTTACGATATTTTTTCTATGTGTGTTCAACAGTTAGGTCGCTCAAGTGAATAAGGAGTCACCTTAATTTTAAATGATAGCATGGATAAACAAATGCATCAAACGCTTTTATGTACGGTAAACACACTCATAGTTGCGATACAATAGAAGCAAATAAAGCAACCTGAGGCTACTTACGTATCGCAACATCCCAATTATTCAACTTCCCAAAATACGAAATCACCGCTGCATTGTAAACTCAACATAAGCACGAACGGTTTATTTAGCCTCATGAGAGTAAAATATCTCATCTACCCCCCCTCCGGTAGCAGCCCACGTGTATGCCACCAAAACAGAAGCGTGACTATCACGCAGATAACCCAGAAAGCATTCCTAATTTACACTGCCGTCGTAAAGATTGGCGACAAACACTGGGTACAGGAGCACTTTTTTGGGGCTCGGTTAATATCCAAAAATGTTCACTGTCGGTTTTCGCTTCCAACCTCGTGTCGTCCGTCCGTGCACTTACACACTTTTCTGCCGCTGGTTTGGAACTGTATTCGTCTAGTCCCGTTTTTCGTTCTTTCTTCAAACTGCACAGTTTAATGTCGGTCGGTCGGTACATGTGTGTGTCACCCTATCGTACGTCTTTGTCGTCGCCGTCGTCGTTGACCGACACGGCGGGTAGGGAAACCCTTGGGGGACAATGTTTTCAGTGTCATTCTTTCGTTCATTCGTTCGCTATCGGTACGGTCCCTTCGTCGGAAAAAAATAAATAAACGCACAACGAAAAGAAATCCCTACTTGAAGCCGAACCAAGCTTCGAACTTCTTTTGCCCAAAACGAAGAACGCTTTCCAATGGACTTTTAAATTAATTGGATTATCGGCGGGTGGTTTCGCGTTTCGTTCCAGTGCATGCAAAGTTTTTAATTAGAGAACTTTTGAGTGATGGCATCGAGTGCTCCGCAATAACCGTCAAGGTCGGGAAGACAACGAAGAAGCAAGAAAAAAAGAAGTGCCGGTCCCGGTTGGTGAAAGTGTAAACAGAAGATATTTTGATAAGTCTATAGAGGTGCCCAACACACACATACCTGCTGCGAGTTTATGATTTCATTGTGTCAGAACGAAAGGGACAACTGATTTAGTCGGTGGATTTATTACACAAAACAAAGCATTCACGTGGTCGTATTTTTTTATTACTGTGTACTTTTGCTTTGCAAGCAAGCAAGCACTGTCGTCATCGTCGGCGGTCGGTTGGAGCTGAAGGGGAGCTACTTTTGTGGTGCAGACGCTGCTCGTTTGAAAATTAATTCATGTTTTCATATTGTTCTTTAATGTAGCAGCGATTTGTTTTTGTTTTCGTTTTTTCACTTTTCCTCGTGTTTTTTGTGTTTCGTTTACAAGTAAAGTTCGATTTAATGGCAAAGTTTATAACGTGTGCCATTGGCTATGAAAATCGTGAAAAATGTGTATAAAGAGTGGTGTTTTTATAGCACCATAAGCTGGCATACCTGTAGGGAGGATGGTGCAAAACGCACCGTTCAAGCAACATCGTGAATAACTAGAGAATAGAAGCTGACAATTAAGAATAAGTTATTGACTATCATGCATAACGATGTTTTCGTTGTAGATCAAATGTGATTTAAATTCAAAACGATAATTATTCATGATTTTTAAACCTTTTCCAATTTGATCCCAAAACGACACCGGGGTAAAACACCTGTGTAATTGCTCAATATGCACCCCGAAATTTGGGTAAGAGGAACCAAAATACTGGGGTATGATGCACTAAATTATTGGGATAGCATGCACCGCTTTTGTTCTTTTTTTTTCTTTTTTTTTTGACGGGATGGAAAATTTGCTAACAGACTCCTGAAGAACTCAGGGTGTGGGGATGAGGGTGCCACCTCCTCGACCAATTAAAAACCCACACGTGCCTCTAGCCTTTCTATCCCACCCCCCCCCCCCACCTTTCAGTATTTCCACCTTTCAGTATTACTTCGGGGAGGGGGCTATTGTGCGTTAAGCACCCGCTTGTGTCTTACTACTTAGGTCTTTGGTAGTAAGTTTATCCCTCTGGCTTGTCGGTGGTCGTTTCGCCATTTGTCTTGTAGCTCTAAGACAATCTGGAAGGCCGTCGTTTTCACCGCGTCCCAAGTGTCCTGTTCTTGACACATCCTCTGGACAAGATTGTCCGGTGTCGTGTCCCGACCGCTCACTGCCATCATGTTCCGATGTTTCGTCCGCTTTCACGCATCTTGAAGACAATTACTACGGGGGCACGCTGGGGACTCAGTGTGCCCGTACTTATGCAGATACTGTCTGAAGCAGCCGTGGCCCGACAGTATCTGTGTCAAGTGGAAGGTTACTTCCCCATGAAGCTGCTCGACCCGACTACCTATTTCTGGAATTAGTCTAACACATTAGGCTAACACCGCGCGGCGCTCCAATATTTCCAGGTCCGATCACGCCCTTTGCATCCTCCTTCTAGCTTGGAGGCAAGATCTCCGGAGGTTTGCGATCGTCTTTGTCCACAAGTAAACCGGCAGTCTTCCATCCCTATTTTTGACCTTCTGGGCATGGTTGCGTCACACACTCGTGTGAGAATTGATACTAGTTGATCCCCACGAGGATTTTGGGTATCGCTCAATCCCTGTTCCCGCTCTAGCGCCTCTTTAAATACTTCCTTATCGAAGTACGACGTCCTCCATCTGTGGACGAACGGAGTGGGTGCTCCTTCCTCTGCAAGCTGCCTAGCTCTGTGGGTGATGCTATAATGAACCGCCAGGTGGCCGCTATAGGTGTAGCCATCCTCCACCCTCCAGTTGTTCAACAGCTCAGGGCTGCTGAACGTCACGTCGATGATCGACTCCGCTCCATTTCTATGGTAGGTGCTACTAGTACCTACGTTGACCAGGTCTAGTTGAGCCTGGCCGGGGCCTCCAGAAGAATCTGGCCCCTTGGGTTGGTCAGGCGACTGCCCCATTCTAACGCCCAGGCTTTAAAGTCGCCCACTACCACCAGCGGACTGTGGTCAGTTAGCTCTGTTGTCATTTGATCCATGATTCGCAAGAACTGGTCGACCGACCATCTTGGTGGCGCGTAGCAGCTGAAAATGAATACTCCGTTCACTTTTGCAACCGCGAAGCCTTCTTTTGAGGTGGACACTACCTCCTGGACCGGGAATTCACCCGTCATCCATATTGCCGCCTTCTTATCCTTATCCGCAACCCAGTTTCCGTTACCGGCAGGGATACGGTATGGGTCGGATTTAATTGCACTTGGGACCCTCCATGACGTGCATGTCGTCTGGTTTCCCAAAGCACATCATACATTTGGGGGGCTCCTTGCAGTCCCGAACTTTATGGCCTTTTCCTCCGCACCTTCCGCAAAGATCGCTCCGGTCGGGGCCTTTGCATTCCCACGACATGTGCCCGCTCTCTAGGCACTTGAAGCAGGCCTTTGGTGGCTGGAGCAATCTCAGTGGGCTAACCGACCACCCCATTTTTAGGTTTTTCTACCTTTAAGATAGAGTCTGCGGCTGCAACCGGCAGACGAATTGTTGCCACTTGGGTTCCAAGTGCACCCTTCCGCAGCCGTATGGCTGTCGTGGCAACCTCTATCTTACACTGGGTCATGATGGCCGTGGAGATTTCGCCTTCATCCGTGATCTCATCCAGGTTTTTACACTGGAGAGTCACCAACGTGGCCAAGGCACGTATCTCCACTCCTGCTCCCAGGGCCTGTTCGGCCAGGTATCTTGTAAGCTGGGCCCTTCAGCTAGTATCCCTTCTTAAGTTCTGAGGATCATTTCGTTGGTGCGAGTACTGGGCGGATACTCTGAACATCGGCGCCTCAGATCCGCGAGCTTAGCGTCTCCGCGCATCACCCAAGTACCTCGCAATACTTAGACTGATCGGTCTTAACGATGATGGCCTCACCGCGGTTACGCTGTCGCGCTTAGCTTCTACGCTCCTTTTCTGTTTGAGGTCTGTTTCCTTTTTCGGACCATGGTCCATAGGTTTTCCCTACATCTGGAATGGTCATCTCTCTTGCCTCTCCGGTTGCCCCGTCCGTTGCTGGGACCGGCCTTGTCACTTGGGTCGCTCTTTGTTTTTATGGTAGATTGAAGCCCCTCCTCACTCTGAAAGGGGGGGGGGTCCCATACAAATGAAACGCAAATTTCAACCAAACAT
>JASCZW010018256.1:0-15727 GCA_034211315.2 Aedes japonicus
TAGAAATGAGAAGAAAGATTAGTATTTTCCGTTTAATTTCAACTACCTTTGCTTATCTTGACAGATAAGCGTATTTCGTCTACAATGTGCAGACTTCTTCAGTGTCTTGTACTAATAACTCGACTTTCGAAGTTGAAATCATACTTCCCAGAAGTTCAGAAGAGAACTTTCTCGAAAATAAGGAGAAAACCTCTCAGAGCTTCAGGAGAAGTTTGAAGAAGAGGACTACTTAGAGTTTTGGAAATTTTCAAAGGTTCTGGAGTTCTTCCCAGGAATTTAATATGCAGAAGTTTAGGAAATAGCTTCCCCGGAGATTAAGAAGAAACTAACGAGGCGAGGAAATGGCTATAATTTTTCATAAATTCAGAAACAAACGACCACAAAGCTCAGAAAGATACGTCATAGAACTTAAGGAGAGATTTTCCCTGAAGTTTAGGAAAGAACTTCCCAAAGATTCAAAAAAAACTTCCCAGATTAGTTGGAGTTATCTAGAAGTGCTTAAAAGTTTCACCGAAATTCGGAAGATAATATTTCAGAACTTCAAAATTCGGATTTCAAACAAATGTAGAGGGATTTTTTTCAAGAAATTCTGGAGAGGACTTTCCCAAAGTTTTGGTAAAGTTTTCCTTGGAGTTCCAGATGGGACTTATTAGAAATTTAAAAAGAATAGGTTCAGGGAAAAAAATCACAAAAATTCAGGAAGACGCTTAACAGAGAGGGAACTAAATATAAGTTCAAGAATCCAAACTTCCAAACAGTTCAATTGGAACTACCCAGAAGTACTAGAGAGCTTCCCTGAAGTTTTGAATTGAACATTCCAATATTTCAGCATGAGGTTTTCTCGGAGCTCAGTAATTTACAGAAGTTCAGGTAGATACTGCTGAGAAACCTTCCAGAAATTTAGGATGTACCTCCTAATTGTTCAAAAACGAATTTCTCCGTAATTCAGGAACAAAAATTCCCGAAATTCAGGAGAAAACTTCCCCGAAGTTCAACTGAGGACTTCTCAAAAGTTCAATAAGAAACTTCCGACAAATTTAAGAGGATTTTTCATGATATTCTGGAGAGAACTATCTCAAAGTTTTGGAGAAATTTTCTTAGCAGTTCAGATTGGGAATTATCAGAAGTTTAAAAAGTGACTAAGTTCAGGAAAAAAACTTACCAAATGTGTTTGGCACTCATAAAGCGTAACCCTTAATAGAAAACAAATGTCAAAAAATACACCCTACTATGCTGAGATCAATTAAATAGGGATGAATTTTAATATTAAGCACCACACAAAGACCCACTGTTTCACTCAAAATGAAATTTATTTCCATAGAAGTTGGCAGCAATCTGTCCAGCTGCCGTTTCAATCGGCCATCACCTTGCAAACGACGATGCCCGGAATAATCCTGCTCTCAATTTACTTTATATTTACGACCCATACGATGAACCAAGCCGGACGCTCCCCAATCCAAACATGCCCCGGCTCAAATCGACCGGCTTGCTCTTGGAACTTGGAATGCAAAACACATTCCGCTCCAGGAAGTTCTAAGCAGCATGTGACACATTCTACATTCAGATCTTCGAAACATGTGTGCCGTTGCATTTCTTCTACTCAGGCCGACGAATGGAGCAAAAGTTCTTGAAATGACAAAAGCCATAAATATACAAATGAAGACGAAAGCCCGAAGCTTTTTCCTGGGCTGTTCCCCACTCCGTTCCAGCACAGTGACACAAATTTACCTTTTAGTTTCATAATTGCCCTGGCCTCAAACCTAAGGGATGAGAGATGAGGAACAAAACTTTGGTCACAGAACCGTAACTGATGGTGGACGAACAACCGCCTTGAAGGGGTGCTTCCACTTGCTGCTATTCGAAACAAATCACATTTTCGGAGGATAAAACAACATCCGTTTTGCGGGAGACGGGACAATGTTTCCGGCGCGAGGGATGAAAGTGTCTAATGAAAATTTAAATTTTAATAATCGTTTCAAAGATCATCACAAATTAAAATTTGCAACCGGTAGTGTCGGATGGCATGCATGTTTTATACAGCTTGTGCAAGACTTTTCTTTTGGAAGGAGGAAGAAGGACAATTCTAGGAGATGCCATTATTCATAGGAATGTATGCATGTGTGAGTGTTCTGTTGAATACTGCTTTGACTTTCTTTCGAGCAGGTATCAAAATAAAGGTGTCTTTTTGATGTGGTTCAGCCTGTGATTGGGCGAGTGAAGGTGGATTAAAATATTAGCATTTTCTTTGTAGGAATAATGAATTTTGAGCGCATACGAACATATGTCTGAAGCAGTTTTATGGGCAGCATTTGAGGAAATCTCAGGTTTATCAAAAGACGCACGGTTCGAAAAACATAACTGAAGGTGTTGGATTTCAGGAATCATTGATTTTGGGAAACTTTTTCAACGAAGACTTTCAACAAATAATCTTGGAAAATAATGAAAATCTAAACCTCGACTCAAACAAAGAAATCAATCTACTAATGTAGGCGAAGGGTTTCATCTTAATTTGTGCCTTCAAGCTTCATCAATCTACACCCAACATATCTTCCCGAAGTGACAAATTTCGCATCCCCCAGACCAAAACCAGATCCCAAATGTGCCCCACCATTCATCAAATGAAACTCATTTCTCATTCTAATGGCGACTATTCCATCACATTTCTCGATTTCTCATCCATGTGATTTTTCCATCATCCAACTGTATGCTGCCCTCGAAAAACTACAACAACAAGTGAGTGCCCTGCTCCCCTCGCCAGCTTTGTACCATCGTACCAAATCACATCAACTTTCCGAAAGATGACGATGACCGATTCCCACCTCCTCCTCCGGTCCCCGGTCTCCTTCGTCGTCTCGAGGGGAACAGCAAATCATCACTCCCATTCAGTCAGAAGGAAACCCGAGGAATCCGAGTCGGGAGCGAGTTAGCAGGGCAGAGCTAAATCAGACGAAAAATGATTTCCCATTCCAACGGATCCCAGCCCTGTAACGTGTGACGTAGATGGCGGCAGCAGCAGCAGCAGCAGCCACATCCAGAGCTCGGTTGTTTCGGTTCATCCGGTTCCCAAAAGTAAAATTAAACATCAGAAAAATTAGACGAACGTTTTTGATTGATTTGCTTTGAGTGTGACATCAAGATATATACATTCATGTTTGCGATGCTGGTGGGTGGGTGGATGTGATGGAAAAGGACGGTCCAAGGACCGGAAAGTGACCATTTCTGTGATGAATGCCACCGAGCTCGTCTCGTCATCGTCACACAAGGCAAGCCGGGCTTGGTTCGAGATGTGCTGCTTTTGCGATGATGGAGTAAAAGTGCAAACGACGGGAGAATAACTAGACCATAATATTAAATATGAGGAATACTTGTCACCACCGGGTCGGGAAAGGACGACGGAGTGGACATTTGTTGTTGGGTGGCAGCAGCATCATCAGAGCGTTGTTACGTACCTTCTTTGCCTCTTGTGGTGGTGTGGCGGAAGGAGCGATATCCGTGATAAGAAGCACCAAATGAGGGTCGTCGAATAACTTTGAATGCCGGCGGCAGAGAGGACACGGGGGGAGGCGAGGAAGGACGAATCTTGCTACTTTTGTTCGATGGATGCTGGTTCCAAAGTTGAAGTGTCCTTTGGGTTCATGTGGGAGAATGTGGAAAATCATCATGATTCTCGGTGTCCCGCAGGATCGATCAGTGCAGAGCTGTATGTATGATATGCTAGCTGCATGAAGATAGGGCATATTTTGAAAATATTTATCTCTAGGATCCAACCCTGTGTGGTCGAAGCAGTGGTGGGTGGAAGGCTGATGGTGTCCATCAACGGCCATCATTCTACGCGTCGCTCTCTCCTGAATTTCTGGAACAATTGCTGTGGATCTGCTTCTTACCAGCAGCTACGATGATGAGTGCGATGACGATGATGCCTCATGATTGATGCGAGGTGAAAGAAGACAGATTATTATACATTTTCATTGTTTCCCCTCCCAAGTAATCTTTTGTGGTGCTTCGTGAGATAGTGTCTGGAATACTTTGCTCAACCTTTGGCAGTACGGTAATGTTTCAGATGAAGTTAAGAAAGGATTGTGGTGTCCTGCTGGATCTGCTTTAGAAATAAAAATGCAAAAGTTGGTACAATTAGCATTCGTTAGGAGTATTAGGTTGTTTATTTTACTTACTTATTTAAAAAATGTGAACACTTGTAATCGCACTTATCAGATTAGGTTCAATTTTCGAGTAAATCTTGAGGAATTGTTCATCAAGCGTCTATTTGTAAACATACATGGTCCATAAAAGATTCACTGCTCTTTTTTGCAATGAAGCTTGATGATTACTGATAAAGAAGTCGCATTTTGGGTGTGCTGTTACCTTTTGAAGGATCTAAATAACTGACTTTTTTTTTTTTTACTTATTTGTTTTCTGTCGGCCTATTTCCTCACATGGTGACAATCACCGACGCCAGGGAGACGACTCCACCACCTGGACCCTACCTAACGACTCATGACTATGAACCGGGACCAACGGTTTTACTTCCCTTCCGAAGGAAGACGTGACCAAGATTTTTTCGCCTCAGAAAAACCACCGATGTCGACTGGGATTGAACCCAGACCCACTGGGGTGCCAGTAGCAGTCACGCTTACCACTACACCACCGACGCCGGCTAAATAACTGAACATTTCAAGAAATTCGGTTGCTGCGATTAAAAACAAAAAGCCTACTGTCACAGAATTGAATATTTCAAGCTGAACAATGCATGAGGTCTTAACAAGGGGCAAGACAGCTGTTTTTGTGAGTAGCATTCATCAATTTGCATAATTTATAACTCGATTTAAAGTATTCTGGCAGCACTGGCTTGAACTTACAGGGTCATGTCATGTCAATATCAATTATTGATGGTTACATTGCGATACCCCGTTTCTTGAGCGTTTGTTTTGCATTTTGCGACAGAAGCCTTTATATCGTCATTAGATGCTAGAATCAGACAAGACTGGTTCTGTCGTTTGGTGTTGATTCAGGGGAAATTGATCTTATCCTGGTGTCTGTACATGATATATCTTTTCATATATACTCTCCGTAGCTCCTTCGTAAGCTCTTTGATGGAGAAATTGACAATCGTTTGATTCGTTGAAGACATCGATCTTAATTTGCGAAACAGGCATCGGCGAAACACCCACCTTTTGAAAGTATAGGTCTTCTCCTATCATGTGAGCATACAACATAAATATTTCATCGGGAGGTCTAGAACAATTTTCAAAAAGATTTGTGAGCCTTTTTTATTTATTTTTTTATTTACTGAAACACATAATGAACGACTTTCATCAGTCATATTCATGTTTTTATTTATTTATTCTCCAAATATGATCAACGCCAGCAAACCTACAATAATGATTTGTATTCATTCAATTCAAACAATAGAACTAAATAAAAACAAATTAATAATAAAAAAAAAGAACAAACAACATAATTTACACCAAAAACGATTAACGATTCCGCAAAAATTACAATACAAATTATTTAAATGAGAAAATGGTGCTTGTTGCATAGCTACAAGTGAGAACTATTATATAGAGCTTCTGCTTGGAGCATTTGTGCACTGTACTTATCGGATGTCTCTGAAACTATGACTTTGGCCCAAGTAATTGCAAAATCAAAACGCACTGCTCCACTGGCTTGTTCACGAAACTTTCCCAATGCAGAGCATGATTCCTTGCAAAACTCAGGTGCATGGAATCTCAAAATATGGAATTTAGATGAATTGGGTAGTTTAGCTTCTACCCAACTTTTAGCAAACTCGTTGATTTTGATAGAGTATCCTGGAATCACGCTTCAAATACGTCTTGAAACCGGTCAAGAACCTGAAATATTAAACGGTGAAGTGGTGATAATGAAAAATAACTGTGAAATAATTCACTAACTGTTCTTAGTAATCCAATTGCTCCTTCTGCTGGATCAAGGATCTATTCTTCAGTAACTTGTGACAGTCTCTGCCAGTGATCCCGTAGTTGCTATGTCTTTGCCAGTTGCTCACATTAACCCACCGTTGAGCGATTATTTCATCTTCTGCCTGGATTCGTTTGAATACTGCATTAACCAGACCAAGAGTAATGCGGAGAGCAGGTGGAGGACATAACATTACTGTTTTGGTATCCGAAGAGCCGTATAATAAAGGCTCATTCACACAGTTGTAGTACCGATTTGCTCCTTTCTCAACTGCGCCCTCTTCTTTCCATTTGATAAACGAATCGTACAATGACTCCAATGTCCGAGCATCACAAGCCTCTATTTGAAGATTAGATTTTGGAGAAATACAGTAGGGACCGGGAAAACTAGAGCTGTGCCCTATAATTTCCAGCAGAATATTAATAATTGCCTCAATCTTTTGGAGTTCTAAGATATTATACCAAACTAGCGATATGTTTTGGTACTTTTCCGAAATATCTGGGATTAGAGCAAGGAGAAACATCTTTTTCACTCTAGTCTCTTCTTTAGAAAACCACTTTCGTTCGAATGTTTTGATTGGATTTGATAAAATGGTTAACGTGATTTTAAAAAACCCTCCACCCCCGTCAATCCCAATTTTAATGGTTGTTTGTTCCTTAAGCAAACCACGCTCCTTAGTGATAATGTTAACCATTTCATGTATATCGTTACAATAAACCACTGGTTTCAAGGATACTTCTGGCACGTTTTCACATTTATCGACCTGGACATCGAACGGCAAAAACAAAACTGTAAACAAATGTTCAAGACGTTAATTTAACTCCGTTAAGCCTTGGCGTACGTTTGCCGCAACAGCAATATCTATGCCCCGCATGATACTGCTGAGTGTGATTGTATTTCTCGTACTCAAATTGCACTCATCAACTGTTACCGAGGGTTTCTTCCGGTTAGGATCATTTTTTGGCGTTTTCCTTTGATGCTGGTCTTCTTCGCTTCGACCTTGAAGAATGACGGTGCTATAATGTTATCCGTGCGGCTATGCAAATTTCACATGCACTTTTTTTTTAGTTTCTTGTGCTTATTTGAAAATTATACATATACTGATAAATCAGCAGTTTCTCTTCTCCAAATAGAGCGAAAAAACATCAACTGCAGATGTGCGTTGGATTGTACCATTTTTTTTTATTCTTAGGGTTGGTAAATAAAGCTTCTCAATTATTTCCGTAGCCGTATCTGACAAACTTCGCAAACTATTCTTCAATAGCTGACAGTTGTGAACCTAAGAACATACAGCAGTCTACTGAACTAATTTACTACTAGTTTGCATTGGCATGAAGAGTAACCATGGCAACTAGATCAACAAACAACTTAAATGGTCGTGCTTAAGTCAGTATTCAGTGTATTCAAGCTCTATTTGCACTGCGTGATCCATTTCTAGTAATTTGCCTTTTCTAGTAAAAAAAAAAATATAAAGTCACACAAATTAAAAAAAAACTGTTCTAGACCCCCCAATGAAATATTTATGTTGTATGCTCAAATGAAAGGGAAAAGCCTATACTTTCAAATGGTAGGTGTTCTGCCGATGCCGATTTTTTTTAATTAAAGTTGTTCTACGAAATACACCGTGCGCATGTGAGTCTAGTTTAATCCAATGGTATGAATTTGTTGTAATACATTCCGTCATATTTTTGTATTTTTTTTACAAAAACTTCTCCATCCGCGTACTGTAAATACTGTAGTTCTTAAAAATAATGATTTTATTAAAAAAAATAATGGACGTCAACACGGTCGAGGAAAGGGATGTATGAAAGACACATACGGTGCATAAGATTTAAAAATTACGTAGTGCCCTTGCTGTCCGGGACGTTGTTTTCAAGAAATTTTATCAATTAAGGATTAATTAGCTTTAACGTCTGGCCAAATTTCATTTTGTCTTTTAAATCGATACATGAAATACATTACCCAAGCTTGTCTTTACTGTGTGTATTGATGAGTTGTTTTAAATACTCTTTCCTTGAATGAAAACGTCGAATGATTTGAATATGATTAAAAATCTGTATTTTTAGGTGCAACTAGAATGAATAACATGTATCTTAGCCCGGAGTTGCATTTCTGGAGTAGCAAACTTTTAATGCCATACTGCTTTACAGCTTCAACGATCACTTGAAATATTCTGACATCACCCATAGAGATCCTGAACTCCGGTGGGTTTGTCAAAACAGCTCCCAAAATAGTCTTGCAGTGTTTTCCCATTGCAAGGGATCAGCCGCCTGATACGAGGAAAGGCGTTCCTCATCTGTGCTTTGATTTAAAAAATATCATCTGTGGATAAATTTCCAAGTGCTTTGGTATTATAATATTTCAAGACCAACTATTGAAAAGGGCCTATCTCCATTTTGTAAACAAACGCGGAAATTTTCCCCTACATGCTGATAGCATTGATTTTTGTGGATGGCGTTTCCTGCGTGCTGCTTACCTGAGAAATACACATTTTATGTTGTAGTTGCATGGATAATTCTCATGTTTGGTTCAAAAGTCTATTTCAGTTATTTGAGAGCCCTCCCTCAGAGTGAGGAGGGGTCTCAAACCACCATAGAAACATTTTAAGCCTTCAAAAACTCGCCTTTACCAAATTTGGTTCCATTTGCTTGATTAGTTCTCGAGTTATGCTGAAATTAGTTTTTCATATGCATGTGAGCCCCCCTTACTAGAGACGGAAGGGTCTTTAGACAGACAGACAGACAGACAGACAGACAATGGATGAGGTAAATGATAAAATTTATAAGTGACAAGATTCCACTTTGAAGCTTCAATTAAAGGCACAGTTTTCGAGCAAACTGGAGGCGAAATATGGAACCATCACATCTACATCAGATATATTGTAAAAAAGTTAAACCGTCTGTTTGGAATAAAATAGATCCATGACCTTCCCATAAATCACGTTGAAGATCAATAGCTTGATGAAGGTTGTACGGAATCAAATTGCACCACTTTTAAATGGCTGGAACTCTTTTCCTGTTGGGTATTTTCTATTAAAATTTGGGGTGGAATTAGTGCAATGTGTATTTATTTACTCTGTGTGAGTTACACTAGTTGTGCAATTGTTGCGAAAATGGAGTCGGAAGAGCAGCAGCAGTGCAAAGAAATTTTGCGCACGTACCTCGAAAATCCGGATCTTTCTCTTCGCCATCGCCATCAGTAGACTCTTTATGAACAGTCAAAAGTGTGTGTTTTCTCCATCCAATCTTCGATGTTCGGAACTAAAGGATTAAATCTAACTATTTTTTAAATACCAAGATGTGCTACTAGATCACCTTCGTAAACCTGCCTAACCCTTCCGATCCTTAAAGAGTTCTTTTAAGCTTCTAATTGTATGAATTGGTGCAATGGATACTAACAAAGTGCAAATCGTAACAAACGGAAAATTACGTTGGGAAAGTCACGGGCCCAGAAACTGTACACCCAGATGCTGACGAATCCGAATTGCCTCAGCAATGGATGATGAGACTTCCGACAGCTTCCGGAGCTACTATTCTTCACCGCCCAGCACAAATTTGATGTTCCGGAGGAAGTAATGAACAAATACTATCGAAGTTGGCCAAAAATACATGATTTGGCAAGCGATCTGCTTATGTGGCAAACGGAGTGTGCCGTTCTTGACTACCGGGGCTGTGAACGGGGAGATCTACCTCAAGGAGCGTCTACAGAAGCGTCTGTTTCCTCTGTTGAAGCAACACGAGGGCCCTACGATCTTCTGACCGGATTCAGCTTCGTGCCACTATTCAAATATTATCCTGGAGTGGTTCGAACGGGGTTTCTTGCGTATCCAAATAAATGAACCCCCCATCCCACCGGTTCTAAGGCCCATCGAAAAATACTGGGCTGTTATGAAGCAGTCACTACGGAACTCATCCGTAGGAGGTCAAATCTGAGGAAGATATGAAGAAAAAGGGGGCTTCCGTTAAGAAGAAACTGCAACCAGATGTTGTACAGAACCTTCTGAACGGAGTTAAACTTAAGGTGCGAGGGTATGACTCGTGAGGGGCGGCAGATACAAATTTTCAGCGGATCATGCTTTCTGACGACTCAAACTAGGGAAGCGGTACCTATATTGAGCTCAATAAGCAGACCTCTAGTGGAAATCGTTGAATATGCACTGAATACCGATCACTGAGTACACAAGTAATTCACAATTTATTCGTTCATTTACCGTGAATTGTTTATCAACACACAAAACATTCGATTCTGATAATGTTCTTCCAATTTAATACGGAAAAGTTGAAACTGCTCTGTACCTATATTGATAATATTACGAAAAACATTAATTCCATCTGTGTACATATGTTAATCGTACTGATTTTAATCAAGAAAAAAGTACAAACAAGTTTTCGATCTTGATCTACGAAATTTACAAGAAGCTTGCATTTTTTGGAAAGAGTTTCACCTGCATTTCCATCAAAATGCAGTTGTGAGAAAAAATTGCTACTTTTCAATTTCACTTTCAATTTCGTAAATTGAAGAAGTTCTTGGACATGACTTGACTTTCGACTTAACGATTATATTTTTCATGTGCAGAGATATTAGCTGTGTTAAGTTGGTTGCATATGTCATGATAATTTTGTAAATTTGAGCTAGTGTTTATATAATTTGTGTGATTTTTTCTGTTTGATCTTTACATTTTTCAAGTTTAGATTGAACTAAACTGGTAATTTATTGTTTTGTGTTCTCCTTTTTTTATTGGTACAATTTTTGAAATAAGACCCTGAATAATTGAATAAAATTTGCTTTTTTCAGTGTCGACATTTCTTTCGATAATTATTGTGTTCTGCCAATTAATTGTAAATAGTCGTAGTTTTGCTTCTTCGTAATTTGCTTAGTGACATTTCAGCACTTCCTCAAATTCCCAGTAGCTGGAGAAAGGAGTGTTTAATATGAAGATTGAGTATTCAATTGCTGTGTCAAAAATTTCATTTTTTCATAGAAGTGACAATGATGTATTCACAAAATGCCAGTACAGATCGTAAATAAAAGGTCTAGGTATGCATTTTATTGATTTTTTATGTGAATTATTTTATGTAAGCCAAAATATAAAATTTTGTCGAATAGCAATTGCAATGTTTCGTCGTCGCTTACGACTGGGAGTATCAGTAATTAGTTTTGAATGTCAGTGATGAAGTTCGTATTACATTTATTAAAGTCGCCATAAATTATCCTACTTTCGGTTTCATATTTGAAGAGATAATATTGCCATTTTGAAAAAAAAGTATCTAAGGACTGTTTGTTGGCAGATGCAAAAATGTGTGTTGTGCCTGTTGGTGGTAGGCCATATGTAGTTGTGGTCAAGAATCTACAAGTTTCGTCTCCACCTGCACTATCAATAAGGATGTGTACGAGAAATAATGTCTGGAAAACCGGTGGCTACCGTTTATCAGGCGTCACGGCTCTCCAGCTCTCTGTTTTTGCCTGATTTGGCTTCTTGTCACTATGCGAATTCTGTTCTGGTGTAAGGTACAAGAATTCAAATAGGGTAACGGGATGTAATGTTAGCCTAGCTCCTTGATTCGGCCAATGTACCAAATATGTCATTATTTCGGCGATAATCGACAAAATCATGTTGCTATCAGCATGACCGATTTATTTCAAAGTAATTTAGACTTATTTGATCAATGTATAGTTGTTAACTTCCGCGTAATTTCAGGTTTCCAACTTTTTAAACACCATGAATTTACTGGTTAAGCTGAACATATATTCTACACGATCTTCGAATGATCCTAACTTACCGAAATTTAAAATATAAACCGAATAATGCAGCCAAGTTGAACAAAAAATATTCACACGTTATAAACTAACAGATCAAAGGGCACTATAACAAGGATTTAACATGAAAACCATAGACCCAACGTTAGGATCATATTTTTTACTATGTTCCCAAATATGGCCTGTTGTATGGAAAGCGTAGTAAAAATGTTGTTATTGGTAACACTTACAATGAAAATGTCATTTTAGCACAAACTAAAGGAACAACATCTGTGTAGAGTGATAATGTTTTAATTTCGAAATGGCCGGTCAATTATATTTAAAAGTCACTTAAGTGTTTCTAAGTGGTTTAAGCATAGTTTGATTTGTGAAATTGTTCGTTGGGTAGACCGAATACAGCTGGCAATGCCTTGAATCTGAAAATCACAAAAAAAATCGTACGTAGGTAACATCTAAGAATAAATCTATCGAATGGGACGAACTTGCATCCATGATTGGACCCAATTTGGTACCCATAGACCGACATTACATCCATATCCGTCGCAAGTTACTGACTTCATAAAATGAGTTGGGTAACTTTTTGTGATACATACTACCAGATGGCTTATTAAACATATCTTTGCAAGTGTATAGCTAATTGAATGATGCTTCCAGCTCAGATACCTTATGAGTTATAATAAAAAATGTAATCGATTGTTGCATATTAGGCTGAGTCGAGGGACACATACCCTACGTGCCAAAAACATCCAATCCACCAAACTGTGCAGCACTTAACTTAATAGGGAAGTATTGGGCTCTAGTTAAGCGGAAACTTTCCGAATCTAAGAATAAAGCAAATATTACTGATGATTTCAACATAAGATGGAGAACCGTCACGGCGAGCGTATCTGTGGATACCGTACGGAACCCGATGGCGAGTGTACCACAAAAAGTTCGAGAATTTTACAGAAAAAAAAGGATTAACATCTTAATCAATTCTTAGTAATGTAGGTACAGCTCTATTATTGTGAAACAAACAATAGGTTCTGTTGAACTATGTGTAATTTTTATTCTGCTCTTAAATTGGTGTCCAAAATTCAACGTGGACAGGCTTTAGTCAGATTATTTGGATTCATGACTGAGTGTACGCGGTTTGCTTGAAAAGAATAAATAAAATGTACACGATATAAATTAATAGTTTGAACTTGTACAAATAAAATTGGTGAAATGAGTGAAACTAATGCATTCCCCGTTCATCAACGTTTGTTAAGAGGTTACTTTCACTCTGCCATTGATGATTTTAATTTAAAAAAAAAGACCAGTTGTCAGAAGGAAAACAAATTCAAAAATCATAAAACTCCTAAACAAGAATTTTCACTGCTTCGGTCAGTTTCATCAACTGCAGCACAGGAAGTCCCCGGAGAAAAGAAATGACCCGAAGAAAAATGAACATCAGAACGCCACGCTGATAAAAAAAAAGATGGTTCACCAGTATCAAGCAGCACATCGCCGCGGTACAAAGCGTCACCAAAGTGTCATGTCCCAGACGCAACGGGCACTGATAATGGAAGAGGGACACTGATCTTTGGACTTGTCTCATCTCTCCATCGACTCGAACGCGACGATGGCAACTGACACACCATCACCACAATGGACACGTTCTGATGCACCCACACACTATCTTGTTCTGCTCCTAGTTGAAGGATATGACTCTCATTATTTACTTTAATGGCTGTGCAAGGCAATAATAAATGTATGGAAAATATAAATAATATGTGTAATCTATATAATAAAAATGAGATGGGGTTTCCTTTGTCACGATTTAACTCGCGAGCGGAAGGACCGATCGGCGTGAAATTTTGTATGCAGGGATTTTTGGGACCGGAGAAGGTTCTTAGGATGGTTTGAGACCCTCCCTTCACTGGAAAGGGGCTCCCATACAAATGAAACACAAATTTCTACACAACTCGAGAACTAATCAAGCAAAAGAAACCAAATTTAGCATGTGGAGTTTTTGAAGCCAAAAAGGTTTTTATGGTAGCTTGAGAACCCTCCCCGTCATAAAAGGGGGCTCCCATACAAATAAAACACAATATTCTGCATAACTCGGGAACTAATCAAGCAAACGGAACGAAATTTAGCATGTGGTGGTTTTTTAAGACAAAAATGTTTCTATGTTGGTTTGAGACCCTTCCCTCTCCTAAAGGGGGGAGGCTCCGATACAAAGAACTAATCTGCAGACTCGAGAACTAATCAAGCAAATGGAACCAAATTTAGTATGTGGTGGTTTTTGAAGACAAAAAATTGTTCTATGTTAATTTGAGACCCCTCCCCTTTCTGAAAGGGGGGGGGGGACCTATTCAAATGAAACGCAAATCCTTGCATAACTCGAGAACTAATAAGAGAAATGGAACCAAATTTCGCATGTGGAAGTTTTTGAAGGAGGGAAATGTTTCTATGGTGATTTGAGACTCTTCCGTCATATAAGGAGGAAGGAGGGAGGGAGTGCTCTCAAACAAATGGAACCCAAATCTCTGTATTTCTGCATAACTCGAGAAATAATCAAGCAAAGGGAACCAAATTTGGAATGGACGAATTTTTTAAGGCATGAAATGTTTTTATGGTGGTTCAAAGCCCCTTCTCCCTCTAAAAAGGGGGGCTCTCATACAAATGAAACAAACTTCAACCAAACATGAGAACTATACCTACTGCTTTGCAAATTTGTATTCAGTGGTTTTTTGGTCCGGGAAAGCATCTTATGATAGTTCGAGAGCCCTCCCGCTTCTAGAAAGGGGGGGATCCCATGCAAATGAAAAACAAATTCCTGCATAACTCGAGAACTAATCAAGCAAATGGAACCAAAATTGGTATGGGTGAGTTTTTGAAGGCAAGAAATGTTTTTGTGGTAATTTAAGACCTCTCCTCACTCTGAAAAGGGGGGCTACCATACATACGAAACACAAATTTAAACCAAACATGAGAACTATCCCTACCGCTATGCAAATTTGTATGCAGGGGTTTTTGGGTCCGGGAAAGGATCTTATTATAGTTCGACACCCCTCCCGCCTTTAAAAAGGAGGGCTCCCATGTAAATGAAAAACTATTTGCTGCATAACTCAAGAACTAATCAAACAAATGGAACCAAATATGGCATGTGGAGGTTTTGTAGGCAAGAAAGGTTTCTATGATGGTTTCAGATTCCTCTTTGCCCTGAAAGGGGGGGGGGGCCTCCTATACAAATGAAATACAATATTCTGTTTAACTCGAGAACTAATCAAGCAAATTGAACCAAATCTGGTATGTGGAGGTTTTTGTAGATGAATACTGTTTCAATGCTTATTTGAGACCCCTCCCTTTTCTGAAGGGGGGGGGGCTCCTATACAAATGAAACACAAATTTATGCATAACTCGAGAACTAATAAAGCAAATGGAATCAAATTTGGCATGTGGGATTTTTTAAAGGAGAAACATATTCCTATGGTGGTTTAAGACCACTCTGCCCTCTTAATGAGGGGGGTCCCATAGAAATGAAACGCAATTTTCTGCATAACTCGAGAACTATTCAAGTAAATGATACCACATTTGGCATGTGGGGGTTATTGGAAACAGGATTTTTATTTTTATAAAAATGTATTTCTGTCTGACTGTCTGTCTGACCGATCGGAGTGAAAATATGTATGCAGGTATTTTTGGGGCTGGGGAAGGTTCTTATGATTGTTTGAGACCGCTTCCCCCTTCCGGCTTGCATACAAATGAAACACAAATTTCTGCATAGCTTGAGAACTAATCAAGCAAATGGAATCAAAAATGGTATGCGGGGTTTTTTGAATGCAAGAAATGTTTCTATGGTGAATTCAAACACAAATTTCAACCAATCCTGAGAATTATCCAGGTAACTTAGACACAAACTGTGTATTGTCTGGGTGAGAAGAATGTGCTGATAGAAGTTTGAACTCCTTATTAATAAAAAAAAACTCATTAAAAAAAGCGTCACTTATATGTAATGTTCATTCATTTAGTTGCAGGCGTAGCAACGCTCGCACCGGGATCAGCTAGT
>JASCZW010018257.1:0-15719 GCA_034211315.2 Aedes japonicus
CCAGTAAGATTGTTTCTAGCCATGCTAGTTACGGGGAAATACATGAAGGAGAAATATAATATTGTATAAAAACTAGAAAACAAGAAGTTCTTTGTTTCAAAACGCTGTATCTCAGGAACGGCTCAAAATACCTGAGATTTTTAGTGTTTTTTATGTAAAATAGTGTGAGAAACACGATGACGTGATCATAATTAAAATCAAAAATATCTACATTGAGCGAAAATTGCAATTTAAATTTTAAAAAGAAAAATTAGCATGTTTGGCAACACTGCTGCCAAAAAATAATATTTTTTATGAGTTTTTGAACAATTTCCTTTAAAAAACAGTTATTAGTTTGTTTTTTAGCATAATAGTTACGGAGATATAAATAAAACAAAATGAGCATTTTTACAAAAACTTAAAAAAGGGGCGGCCCCAATAACCGAGGGGTGGTCCGATCAACACAAAAATTTGTAGTTTTACATATAATTGCAAAATGAATCATTCCTCAAAATTTTGATGAAATCCGTGAAGGTCATGTCCACATTTTAACTTTTTCTCGGACACTTCGGATGGAATGACCCATATGCATCAACCATCTATTGTTTTCTGATGTTTTTTTTTTTTTTTATGTAGTTTCTTCTGCCTCAAAAAAAATCGTAAACGTAAATGAATATCTCTAACTGCGTTTCCAAATGATTCATAACCTTCCCCACTTATACAACATATTTGACGCTAAAATAATCAACGGCTTCAAATTATAAAAAAAAAAACTTCGAAGCAACAATGTGTTCAGCTAACAAAACAGTCCCTCCGTATCTGCCGAAGAAGTTTTCACAGATCGTTTATTTTTATGACCACGAGAAAACTTAAAAGGAAACCTACGATAACAAAAAATCTCCAACCACACAGTGTATGTAGAAGGCATAACGTAAAACTGTCACTAGACCCAATAGGTAGTGCGTATGCGCACGTTTACCTCCACGTGTGAGCAATATGGAGCAGAATTGTATGCCGTGCGTGAGATCTGATGGAGAGCAGTAAGTTGTTGAGAGTGAGAGCACTGACAGTTACATCCAGAGCGAGAAGATAACAACAAATCCACAGATGCCAAAATGTGCCACAAGTAGCAAATCTCTCGCTCGCAGGCAGGAACCACTCCTTGGCGTCGGTCGTCGGAGGAAAATTCGACGAAGAGCATGTGTTCTTCTGTTTTTTTTTTCTTTCGGAGAGTTCCCACCCCCAACTCACCAGCCTACTGGTGTTACGTTCGTCTTCGAAGAAAAACAATAAAAAACCAGTCATGTGTTTCCCTTACTTAAGGCTGAATAATTTATCTTCCAAAGGAATATGAAAGGAATAAATTCTTTTATATGCTTTCTTCTCGGGACCTTTTTCCGATCCTGGTCGTCTCGTTTTTTTTATTTTTCCTTTTTCCACGCCTGTCTGCGGTGCCTTTTGTTACTCGATGCCCAAGACGGTCCACGCGGGGTTCCAACAGGCATTTTCGTCTTTGTTCTATGTACATTTTTAGAAGCTCAGAGAGCAATATCTCGTCGCCGTCGTCTGCCACCGGCCCGGTTCGAGGAATTTTCCCAACCGTTCCTGATCCTGAGGATGTTGATGGTTTGTAGGTCGACGCGCTTCATTATATTTTGATTTTGCCCCGTGGAGGATGCGGAGCAGAATTGGGAGCCCATGCTCGCGTGTTCTCACTCTCGCTCTCTCTCTTTTTCTCTCTCTGTTCCACTCTCGAGGTCGAGGTGGGAAGCTTTCCTTCCTTGTGCAACACAGGACATTCTTTTGAAATGAAAACTTTATGCTTCCGTAAGACGATGGGGCCGCTTTCGACACGGTCTTTGTTTGGTTCAGATCGCGGAAAATGTTCACCAGAAGAAGGGAATTATTTGTGACTTGATGGTTTATTCTCAGCTGAATGTAATTTGAATATAGAATAAAAAAACAACAAGTCTTCTCGAAAACCACGACAAAATCGTTCAAATGTCAATACTCTTCCGCCAGCCACCAATCCAAACAAACCGTATTTCCTGTGGCCGTGAACCGAACATTGAAGCTATTGGACCTTTTACATTTCTGACACACTTCTTCGTATTCGTCTTCGTTTTGTTGCTCTATTCTTCATTCAACGGTGAGGACTTCGCTTCTCGAAACACAATCACTTCCGACCTTCCTGTTGCTTGGTTTGATGGCCCAACTTCCTGGTCCGGACCCACCAATGACGACAACGACGACGATGACGACGACCGTCCGGTTTTATGCTTTTGTCGTTGGTCACGTGACCCAATAGGCGTTAGGAATCACAATTCAACACGATAGCATCAATGCTGAAAGACGGATTTTAAATGCTCCCAAAGCGTTGCTGATTTTCTTTGTTCGATAAGCTGCAAGGACGAATGGTTAATCGGACGAAAAGTTCAATGGCAAAACACATGCAAAGTCCACACACCGACGTGGAATTAGTTGCGAAGGAAGGATTTATTGTGGAACACATTTCAAGGACAACATTTGATATGAACAGTCACCCAAGAATTATGGGCTAAATTTTGATACTGAACGACGTTTAGTAACTTAAACCTTGATACATTATCTGTATAGCCACAAATAATAGTTATATATATTTGATCACGATGGATTTACTGAAGAAGAGAACATTGTGTGATAAGTGGTGCAACAGCGTCATTAATTGCAATTAGCAATATTGCCACGATCGAGAAGCCATATTGTTCCGAATCTATACGGCACGCATACCAGCAGCCTATCGTGTGAAGCGTGCATTCTTCCATACACCAACTACCACCGACCAGCAACATCATCGTGATCGTTTAGCTCCACGCTTAGACGGTACACGCGGTCACTCATCGTCGCTCGGCAGCAGCAGCACACATTCGTCGCCCAGCTGCAGTAGATCCGTGATACATATAAGATAAGTTGTTTTTAGTAGTATATAAGATAAGTGATTTTCATCGTAGTGTGTGTGTGTGTGTGTGTGAGTGTGGAGAGTGATTGATAGTGTGTGTGAGAGTGAACTTAGTTTTAGTTTATTTTTATTTTTTAGGTTTAGTTTGTTTATCTGTGATTGATTGTAGATAATTACGTTAGTGGTTGAGCGTGATAAGCTCCCACAAGCGAGCCATGGATGATTTATCGCAAGATGAATCATCTATGGCACGAAATGATGAGGTAGCTCATAGAGTTACGAGATCACGTGCTTATCCAGACAGTTCAACTGGTCCATGGGTTGTTTATTTTCAGCCCAAATCGAAACCTCTGAATGTTTGTCAGATTTCTGATGATCTGACGAAGCGATTCTCGGCCGTGACCGAGATAATAAAAGTAAGACCGAATAAACTTCGGGTCGTTGTGTCCAACCTTAAGCAGGCGAATGAGATTGCTGTCTCTCAGTTTTTTACACTCGAGTATCGGGTATATATCCCAGCTCGGGGTATTGAAATCGAAGGTGTGGTCACCGATACGAGTCTGACCCCTGAGATCCTGCTGAAGCGGGGGTTGGTCGATTTAAGAACCCTCTGCTATCACCAGTTAAGATACTGGATGTGCGCCAACTTGGCGCAGTGTCGACCAATCAGGGTGAAAAAAGTTTACACCGTCAGACTCGTTTCGCGTGACCTTCTCTGGCTCAGCCCTCCCTCAATACGTCGAGTTGGGAAAACTTCGGCTACCTGTGCGGTTGTTTGTACCTCGGGTCATGATCTGCCAGAAATGCCAGCAGATGGGACATACGACCTCCCATTGCGGCAATAAGGCGCGCTGCTCCAACTGTGGGGAGAAACATGAGGATGGCGCGTGCGCAGACAGCACACCAAAATGCGCTTTCTGTAAGGGATCCCCTCCTCATGCTCTCTCGGCGTGCCCGGCGTACAAACAACGCGGGGAACAATTAGAACGCTCGCTAAAACAGCGTTCCAGGCAATCTTTGCCGACATGGTGAAAAAAGCCTCACCATCACCCGATGCCAATACAAATCCCTTCGCTCCTCTGTCAGATGACGAGTCTGACTTTGATTCGGCTGAAGAGGGAACGTCGTTCACTTTTCCGGAAGGTGCTTCAAGGAAGCGAAGACGCGTCCGCCCACGGAAAGTTGTTGAAAAGAAGCCCGAGACCAGCTTGCCCATTTCAAAAGAGGTGGAAAAAGGAAAACACAATTCCTCCTGGTTTCCGTAGTACTAACTACACCCAGGACTTTCCATCTCTCCCGGGGACATCCAAAACCCCTGTCGCCCTATTTTAAGAACAGAAGCCCCCTCCTCAAGTGGGCTGTTCTCTTTTGATGACATTGCCGAAGGTATCTTCAAGTACCTTGAAATTTCTGACCCTCTCAAAAGCATTGTTTTGGCAATGCTTCCAACAGTGAAGACCTTTTTGAAGCAATTGACAATTAAGTGGCCCCTCCTTGCAGCTATCATTTCCTTCGATGGATAATTTTCCAAATGAGGTCAGGGATTTGATCACTGTTCTACAGTGGAATTGTCGAAGTTTGATTCCTAAATTGGAATCATTCAAATTTTTAGCTCACACTACCGGTTGTGATGCATTCGCTCTTTGTGAAACATGGCTCTCTTCCGAAATAAATCTTCCAATTCATGATTTCAATATTATTCGTCTTGATCGTGAGGATTCGCGTGGAGGGGAGTACTTTTGGGGATCAAAAGTGCTACTCCTTCTATAGAGTGAATTTTCCTCTTATTCCAGGTATTGAAGTTGTCGCATGTCAGGCTATTATTAAAAATAAAAGCCTTTGCATTGCTTCTGTGTATATTCCTCCTAGAGCCTCAGTAAACCGAAAACAATTTTCAGATATATGTTCGGTCCTTCCTTCTCCACGGTTGATCATGGGAGATTTTAACTCTCACGGTACAGGCTGGGGAGAACTGTACGATGACAACCGGTCTTCTTTAATATACGACCTCTGTGACAACTTCAATATGACAGTTCTTAACAATGGAGAAGTAACACGTTTGGCTGGTACATCCTCAGTTGGCAGTAGATTAGACCTCACACTTTGTTCGAATTCATTATCGTTGGATTGCACATGGAATGTGATTCAAGATCCCCACGGTAGTGATCACTTGCCCATAAACATTTCGGTTGCCACCGGGTTCAATCCGTCGAAATCTGTTAACGTCACGTATGATCTTACCCGTCACATCGATTGGACAAAGTTTAGGACAGCAGTAGATGAAGCCGTAACGACGGTAGAAAGGCTTTCACCGCAGGAAGAATATAACTTCCTCTCCAACCTGATCTTAGACAGCGCGCTTCAAGCTCAAACTCGACCAGTCCCAGGAACGTCATCTCGCAGGAAACCTCCTTCTCCATGGTGGGATCAGCAATGCACCGAGGTTTACCGTAAAAAGTCCGACGCGTTTAAAGTTTTCCGTAGACGTGGAACACCTGAGCACTTCGAAGTATACACGGCTCTTGAACGCGAACTTAAGAGCCTCATCAAGGCCAAGAAACGCAGTTACTGGCGAACATTTGTGAACGGACTATCGCGCGAAACGTCGATGAGTACTCTTTGGAACACGGCGCGAAGGTTGCGTAACCGAACTACGAACAACGAGAGCGATGAGTACTCGGACCAATGGATCCTCAAATTCGCGCGAAAAGTTTGTCCAGATTCTGTGCCGGCGCGGATGATTCCTCGCGAAAACACGAATTCGATAGATGAGATTAGCCAACCCTTTTCAATGGTAGAGTTCTCTCTCGCACTCCTTTCGTGTGGCAATACGGCTCCAGGAGCTGATAGGATCAAGTTCAACTTGCTTAAGAACCTCCCAGACGTCGCGAAGAGGCGCATGTTGAACTTGTTTAATCAGTTTCTGGAACTCAACATTGTACCGGATGATTGGAGACGGGTGAGAGTTATTGCCATTCAAAAACCTGGTAAGCCCGCGTCCGACCACAACTCCTATCGACCCATCGCGATGTTATCCTGTATTCGAAAGTTGTTGGAGAAAATGATCCTTTTCCGTCTGGACAAATGGGTTGAGACGAACAACCTGCTTTCAGATACTCAATATGGTTTCCGTAGGGGTAAGGGAACGAACGACTGTCTCGCGTTGCTTTCCACAGATATTCAGTTAGCTTTTGCTAAAAAGAGCAAATGGCTTCTGTATTCTTGGACATAAAGGGGCTTTTGATTCAGTATCTGTTGAAGTTCTTTCAGATAAACTCCACGCTTGTGGCTTTTCACCATTAATGAATAATTTTTTGTACAATTTGCTGTCAGAGAAACATATGAGCTTTTCTCATGGAACCTCTACAGCTTCACGATTTAGCTACATGGGTCTCCCCCAGGGATCATGTTTAAGCCCCTTTTATATAATTTTTATGTCAAAGACATTGACGGTTGTCTAGGTGACAACTGTACGTTGAGACAACTTGCAGATGACGGCGTAGTGTCTGTCACGGGACCCAATGGGGTCGATCTGCAAGGACCCTTACAGGATACCTTAGACAATTTGTCTACTTGGGCTCTAGAGCTAGGTATCGAATTCTCTACGGAGAAAACTGAGTTGGTAGTTTTTTCTAGGAAGCATAACCCAGCACAACCGAAGCTTCAAATTTGGGGTAAGCCGATAACTCATTCTATGTCCTTTAAATATCTTGGGGTCTGGTTCGATTCTAAGTGCACCTGGAGATCCCATATTGAGTATGTGAAGCGAAAGTGCCAGCCAAGGATCAACTTTCTCTGCACAATTACCGGGACCTGGTGGGGAGCTCATCCACAAGATCTTCTAACGTTGTACCGGACAACGATTTTGTCGGTTATGGAATACGGTAGTTTTTGTTTTCAGTCAGCGGCTCGGTCGCACTTCATTAAACTGGAACGTATTCAGTATCGGTGTCTTCGTATCGCGTTAGGTTGCATGCACTCGACTCACACCATGAGTCTTGAAGTGCTGGCTGGCATGTTGCCACTCTCGGATCGGTTTTCAGAATTATCTCTCCGGCTCCTCACCAGGTGTGAAGTTATGAACCCTCAGGTTAATCGAACATTTTGAGAAGCTCCTTGAGTTGAATCCTCAAACCCGCTTCATGACCTTGTACCATTTGTACATAACACAGGATGTCAGCCCTTCGCCGAACATTTCCAATCGTGTTTGCTTCTCCGATTTCGACAATTCGGTTCATTTTGATTTATCCATGAAGCAGGAGCTTCGTGGAATCCCAAACATCATCGTTCTATGATTGCTCCTGTGATATTTGCTGCAAAGTTTGGCCAAGTTGATTCCACTAAATCGTTCTTCACTGACGGATCATTGATAGAGGAGTCAGCAGGCTTTGGAATATTTAATGAAATTTATAGCGCCTATCGTAAACTTCATGCTCCTTGTTCCGTATATGTCGCTGAATTAGCGGCAATACACTTTACGCTAGAAATTGTTGCCTCATTAACACCGGATCAGTACTTCATTTTCACGGATAGTCTCAGTTCTATAGAGGCTATTCGCTCATTGAGGCCGGTAAAGCACTCCTCGTATTTTCTCATGAAAATACAGGAGCTTCTAAGTGCTTTATCTTCGCGTTGTTTAATCATCACCTTTGTATGGGTCCCTTCTCATTGTTCAATTCCGGGCAATGAGAAAGCGGACTCGCTTGCAAAGGTGGGCGCTATGGAAGGCGATATTTATGATCGACAAATCGCCTTCAACGAATTTTTTACTATTTTTCGTCAACAGTCACTCGTCAGCTGGCAGCATAAATGGAGTAAAGGAGATTTGGGGCGATGGCAACATTCTATCATCCCAAAGGTGTCGAAGAAATCTTGGTTTAGCGGGATGGATGTGGGTCGAGACTTCATTCGTGTCATGTCTCGCCTCATGTCCAATCATTATTCTTTGAACGCTCATTTATACCGGGTTGGGCTGAGCGACAGCAATCTCTGTGAGTGTGGACAAGGCTATCAGGACGCAGATCACGTTATTTGGTCTTGTGCTGAGCATCGTGGTTTCAGATCGAGGCTTTATGATTCCCTTCGGGCTCGAGGTAGACAACCCAATGTGCCAATTCGAGATATTTTGGCTGTACGTGATTTGGAGTACATGAAACTCATTTATGTGTTTTTGACTAACATTAGCCTTAGATTGTAGTTAGTTTAACCTGTATGTTTACTTTAAGTTTTTTTATATGTGTATGTGTGTGTGTTTTTTTTCTTTTTCAAAAATTGTTCAAGTCAAAGAAAACCATAAATTGTATAGTTATAAGTGTTTAGATAATTTAGAATTTAAATTTAATATGTTATGTAAACCATACTTTAAATTCCCACCCTCTTCCCATCCGTAATTTGTAATTCCTATTAACCTCGAGACGGCCGCGAGTAATCGGCTCCTCCTCCTAACTTTAGTTTTAAGATAAATGATGTATAAAAGTATGAAAATTTGGCTCTGTAAAGTTAATTCGATTGAGCCGGTGCAAATAAATGATTAGTAAAAAAAAAAAATGTTTGATCACGAGAAACATTGAGACTAAAACAAAATAAATTTTTCAAATATATAATATTCTTGTGTGAAACATATTGAGGATATCAGCTGTGATGAACTTTTTATATGAGCGGTCAGATTTTCATAAATTGGGCATTTGCATCGTAAGATAAATTTCAAATATATGATGTATGGTGATTGAAGTATTAAATTGACCTTTCCCAAAAATGTATCATTTCGACTTTCCAGCAGATCAGGTTGTTCTACGGACTTCGTAGAAAGAAGCCTCCTAAAAGTCAGGTCTTTCAAACTTTGGGCAGCCGACTGGAAAGTTGCTATTGATGAGCTGTAACTATCTAGTCAGTTGCCTGAAGTTTGGTACCGAAGAGCAGGGTGACTTCGACCGCCAAGTCCGATATTTATTCAATTTAAAATTATCCGTCTCCAAGTGCCTGAATTTTTAAAGCTTTCAACCATGTATATATCAAGCATTTATTAGGGTACATAACTGCCTTTTGCTTTTAGCATTACTCTATTTTACGCTATAAAAAATATTTTTTAATAAATGCTACTTAGGGTAGTTTTTACCAAGCCCAACAACAATCATATATTCAAGCAATAAAATGATTTTTAAAAAAATCGACAACCACATTTTCAGATTACTTAAACATTCGTCTCTCTAAGCTAATCGAAAAATTATTAATTTTGTATACATAAACAAATTAATGAATAAATCAAATATTTTGATCGAAAATTAAGAGCAAACGAATAAATGCGACAACCTTCTCGAAGTGTTGCACTACCTTCTAATCTGGCAAAGAATTTGTTTTGTTTTGTTCTGTGTTGGAGAAAAGGTGAAAAACATTTATTTCGACAATTTAATGGCATTGAGAAGTCCAAAATGCCGAAAAAGTACGTGAAAAAAGTTGGTGGAAGAGCTTATTTACAGTACAGTATAGTTTCACAATACAAGAAGAAGAGAATTCGTTCCTAAAGTAATGGAGTTGTCCTCCTTTGTTTCTTTTTATTGATTAAAGCTATATGAACACATCCCCTCCTTTTTGTTCTTGATGACAATTACGACCGAAGTGGAACTTTTCATTTGCTTATTTTAGTAACTAATGTTATTTTACTTTTTGAAAATTCATTAATTATGCCACGAAAAATTGTTTTTTTTTTCTACACAAAGCCCCTCACTCCACCTTGTTCACCGTCTGGTTTAACAATCCCTCCTAAATATGATGATATTAACGAACATTGCAACTGTTAATGACTCGCACTTATTCCGTGAATCGCATATCAGTACCATATTTTCTTGATTTCCTATCCATATGGGACGAATATGCGATTAACGGCAGTGTTGGCGTCCTTACATACGGTGTTGTACCGAATTAAAAACGACATGAGTGAGGTATTTCTGTTTGTCTAATATTATGGTGAACTACTGAAAAATTGCAATGGATGGGTCGCTCATAAATTATGTCATGCTTTTAATGGACGGGAGCTTTGGAAATTGTGATAATGTGTACTCAAAATTTAAGGTCCATAAAAAAACATGACAAAGGGGGAGGGTTTTGAAAATGGTCCTTTTTTGCGTGACAAAATTAATGAACGCCCCCTGTGCTATTCGGGAGACATGTGCATCAAACGGTTTGCATAAAAAAATTGTGTTTTTTTATTCATTTAAGCACTTCAAATGGATAAAATTGATTTTGATCGAAGTCACCCCATTATTGAAAATTGGCCGCGGGAAATAAACAATTTTTTTAAGGTTCGTCTGATAAAATATATTTTTAAAATTTCTGTCTAGTGTTATACTACAGATACCAGTACTGGTTTAAAAATGTAAAACAATATTTTAAAGATAGTTATCATAGAAAATTTAAAAAAATAGTTCAAAAAGTGATCGAAGTCACCCTGTTTTACGGTACTAAAAATTTTCATCTCTTTGCCAATGATTGTATTTCAGTTTTCACATATGTTTACCATAACATTTTCATTAAAAAAATGGACAAAAATTGTCGATTTTTCATGGGTTTACCTTCACCCGCCTTGACGTAACTACCCATGCAGCATCAATCATAGTAACCCATGAGTCAGCAATCAAAATTTGACAGCTCTATCAGTTGAACTCTAACCATGATGGCAAAAACAGTGAAGCAACTCCGTTCAGAAGTGTGCGCGTTAAAAGAACGGCACCGGCCGCGTCGAAAACGGACATCGTGCGGCACTTTGTGGACGACGGATACGCCCGTTCCGGCATCTACAACATCTTGGCGCTATTAGACAACAATCAGAGCATCGAAAAAAAAGCCCGGTTTCGGACGGCCGACGACCCTGAGCGACAAGAAGCTCCAAGGGATGCTGAAGAGGAAGACCGAGGGAAAAGTGGCTACAGGGTGCGGCAGAAAATAATGCGAAAATTTGTTCTATTTCTTTCAAATCCCATTTTCAGCTAATTCAAGAAATAATATCAATATTTTCGAGTGTAGTTATCTTTATAAAGTCCTTTTAAACAAAATTATTCAATTATTAACAAAATTATTCATTTTCAAACCGTTGGACGCCACCAAGCCAAACATCATGACACCAGCCGGATGTTTGGTTTGAAATTTGAATTTCACTTTTTGCGGAACGTTCTCCATTTTCTGCGGTGAAATGAACCGGTCCGTGTGGCTGTTGGCCACAGCATCGATGCTGAAAAGCTTTTCGTCGATGAACAGGATTATCATTTTTTCCTTCTTCAACATGGAAAGCCAACTCTTGGAACGAGTCATACGTAGTTCCTTGACCCGGTCCGTAATCAAGTGGCGTTTCATTTTGGCTCTTGAAGATGCATGCAGGACTTTTTTGATGGTTTTCCGTATGGATTTCTCCGAAATATTGGCTTCCTTTGCAAGTTTTCTTATGGAAAAATGGGTTGCGAGCATTTTTTACACGGACCGATTTGATCACGTTCGGCGTGCGTGCAAAGCGCGGACGTCCGCTTCCTGGCTTCCGCTGCCTAGGACCATCCTGCAGGGACTCTTTTATGCGGTAAACTGTTGCCAAATGGCACCCTACCACCTTGGCAATCTCTTTCGGCTTCTTCTGGGCAAGCAACAAATTGGTGATCACTTCTTTCGCGATCATTTTGACGAATTTGCAATAACACAAATAGAATGTTTGGATGCAGCACTTGAAAGTAAACATAAACAAATACACTTTCGACATAAATTAGTCACTAGCTACACGAATTAACCCAATACTCAAGTTTGAACATTTTCGCATAATTTTCTGCCGCACCCTGTAGAGTTTACATGTTAGTGGGTGGGTATTACACTGTAGATGCTGCATAGTAACGGGCCAAGCAGCGGAACTCTTGTAGGGATTAAACCGTGTCCGAGAGACACCTATTCAACGATACCCTAAACGACTTTTGCTGAAGGTAGATTCGGTAGACACGAGAGACGCGACGCGAAACAGGACACAACACTTATTGTTCTTACAAAACGTAAAAAGGGGGTTTAAATTAACTGTTTTAGTCGACCGGTTTCGGGCTAAATGTTGCCCATCTACAGGACGATGTCCAAATGGTTACGATGTTCAATACTGCAACAAGTATTCATATTGTGTTACAATACACGTCGAGAGGAGTAAAACAATATGCTACTGGGATTCTAGTTACGTCAGATGAAAGATGGAGCATCGTCTTCATTCATCAGAGGGTTGTCGGAAGTGGCGATGTATATTGATTCCCACGCCTAAAATTGTGAGTTTTTCCTTACATTTTTAATTAATTTTGAATTTGCCCAATCCACACAGTGGGTAAGGTTTAGAGCGTGTGCAGCCATACTCGAATCATTCACTCGCTGATTATCAACCGCATTTCTGTGTTCTCTTAAGAGAACTTTTAATTTTCGACGAGTTTGACCAATGTATACAGCATTGCAGTTTTTGCAGGGTATTTGATAAATTCCCGACTTTTCAGACGGTGAGGGTTTATCTTTTACGTTGCACAGCATATCTTTTATTGTGTTATTACTCTTATGAACCGTTTCGAATCCATGTTTTCGAAGTCTAGATTGGACGGCGTTTGTAATTTTTGGATAAAACGGAAGGCTGATCTTCTTAAGTTCTTTTTTCGCTGGTTTTAGGTTTGTGGCGTTCTGTCTGTGTCTCTTTCTTTCGTGTTTTCGGAGGATTTTATCAATACAGTCATTATCATATCCGTTTACTATGCCAGCTTGATGAATTTTGTTCCGTTCAGTTATGAAATCTGCTCTCTCCATGGGGATACTGAAAAGACGGTGTGCCATTGAATGGAAGGCCGCTTGCTTTTGGTTTGAATCGGACGTGATGTACCGATTACGACTCTCGCGTTCTTGATATGATTAAGTCTGATCCATATGAAGAGCAAAGGTTTAAAAATGGAAAACCAAAAGACCCTCTCAACGTAATGACGGAACAGGCCAACATCGTTCGCCAAAAAGTTGCACGCTTAATGGTGGAAGAAAAACTTGAACGGAAATTTCATGTTCCCAATCCGAAAGTAGCGTTGTTGTAATGTCTCCCGAAAATTCATAAAAACCCAGTAGCGATGCGACCGATTTCGTCGAACATTTGTACACCAACCGAGAAAATGGCTGCATGGCTGGTTGATCAAATGAATGGTGTTCATCATCCAAACTAGCTGATGAGAAGTGAAATGCCCTTTCCTGAACCCAAACTGTTCCTGTAGGAGGACATTTCGCTCATCAACAAACTTCAGCAAACGATTGAGGATTAACCTCTCGAACAGTTTGTTCAGCTGGGCTATAACTTGAAGGAGATGTTAGATCCTTCCCGGGTTTGCGGATTGGAATGACTTAGGCTACATTTCAGATACTTAGAAAGTATTGCAGTTCCAAACATCTGTTGAAGATGTCGCTCAACAAAGTGTGTGTGTGTGTGTGTACAATCCAACACTCTCCGTCCGGCAGTGTTAGCTCTGATGAGTTCCAGTGACCCATTTCAGAATGCCTGGTTACTCACGTCCATTCCGAGGTCACTTTCACTTACAACCAGTCCCTCATAGACACAATACAAACATCAAATGGAAATTAGTATTGTGCATACACTTCCATCATCAAGTCATATTGTTTTGACGATGGCACGTATTTAGTTTAGTTATAATCGCAAAGATCTCACCGGAAATTATTTCTGATCTTCAGTCTTCATTTGATCGGCCACCCTGTGATGCTAAAGGATACATTTATGTCTCTACAAATGAAGCTCTCCGGTATTAGGCCAATATTTCCACATAATCCTTTTTGCGTGGAACAGCACGAATATATTTAGTACTTCGTGCACAAATGAAATTCAATGAAAATCGCAGGTAAAAAACACATTCGAGTAGAAATGAAACTTGAAAAATCACAATCACTGGGCAAAGAACTCACAGCTCGCCCTCTGTAGACCACGTGATGAGTGCATCTGAAATGATATGCCAGCCACTCAGACGCACTGACGCGCATGCACGTTAGCTTCGATCGTTGTTTCTGACCAGCAAATGGCCGTTTTTTACATTGCACTGGTCTTCTTTTTTCACTCCACACTCTGCCAATTATCAAAATCCCTCGTTATGACGCGACTGTATATTGACTTCAAAACTGCTAATAATCATCAATTCACTCGCGATAAAGCGGAAAAATACTCGAATTTTGCCTTTTATACCCGGGTGGCACAATACTAATAGCACTAACAAACAAAACAAAGCGGATTTAACTCTGCCTCCGGGTGCAAAAAATCACTATTAAAAAGGAAAAATACTACCGATTATTACAAATTTTGGGAGGGAATCGATTATATTCACTACGTCGTACACAAAACACGCGGAGGTTTTATGATTTAACTGTTTGCTTAAGTTGAATTACGAATAAATTTTTGATGTTTTGTTTCGCAAAAACGACGCAGCAAAAACAAAACACGCCAGTTTCAAAGCACGGCTTGCTGCGATCTCCCAGATGTCGCTCAACAGAGTGTACCCTTTTATGTTAAGTTTTTTTAGGATCAAGTTGAAGATCCCATCAAACCCGGAGCCTTCATGTTTTCAGTGCCTTTCAGTGCTGAGCAAATCTGTTCTGCAGTTATTCTGTATTGAGATTGTTGACGCTTTGCACAACCTGATCTTCGAGCGGACTTTGGGTCCTCGAGCCTAACAAATGCGATGTAGCAACGCGTGGTCACCGATAGCATTTGCTTCCTCGAGAGGGGTCATGAAAAGCGAATCGACAACCTTGAGAGGCGGAACAGGCTTGGGATTCGTCTTCAAGACTTGTAACAAGCACATTTGTAGATTGAATAAAATCAGCTTTTTCAAATACCTAAACTCTGAGTAGTTAATCTGCATGATGGTATTTTTTTTTAATCATTTTATTTCAAAGTTGTTTACCGCATATAATCACTCTCTTCATGGATAGAAGTTGACATACACTGCCATGATTGTATATCACATGTTTGTTTCTCGCGTACAAGTAAAGCTATAACCAAACCCACCAAAGCAGGGAGACGCACAAAACTGCGATGGCCACTTGAAGCACTGAGCCTCATTCAGGATACATTGACGCTTCCAGTTCGGATTTTCCGTAAACTTACGGGGCTTTTAGTTCGGCCGTTCGAAAGAGAGTTCAATTTTCGGGTAGACATTATGACGGTGATGCGGTGATCGCGAATTTGTACTTCGTCCCTATTCACTATCTTAGAGCTAATGGTCACAAAACAGTAGGTATCTGAGGAAATTCCTCAGCTCTGATCGTGCACTTTGATTCGCATTGTAGTAGAAGCAAGAGTGGTCGGTCTTTTTACGCGTATTGGTGTGTTTAAGTTACTGTGATTGTAGCAAAAAATAATCTTTGGACGGAAAAAAAGGTTGCTTATGTGTTGTGCGAAGATTCACGCATTCGTGGCTGCGAAAGTCTGTGCGGACACATCAATTTCAGTCAGAGAACGCTTTTGACCCCACTCTGCGACTAGGAAGGATTCCGGGGCACACGTGGCCGAAAAAAGGACGCAACCGACATCTCAACGCTTCCTAGGCGGGCAAGTCATACATCACACCGCTTCATAGAGCAATATTATTCGGAGGAGTCGACGAAGTTATTAGTACGAGACACTGAAGAATTCTGCACATTGTAGACGAAATACGCGTATCTGTCAAGATAAGCAAAGGTAGTTGGAATTAAATGGAAGATACTAATTTTTCTTCTAATTTCTAGTTACAGGTATTCCACTAAACAGCTCAAACCCTCTAGGATT
>JASCZW010018258.1:0-15690 GCA_034211315.2 Aedes japonicus
ATCCTCTCTAATACGGACCTCGAGGAAATAGTTATCGTCCCCTAACAACGATAGTGACAGCTTCTCCTTCAAAAAACGTTCAACCATTTATATCGCCTCCTCCGAAACACAGGAAACGATTATATTATCCATATATATCAGAACGAAGATCAAACTGGTTCAAAATCAACTACTAGCGCCTCTTCGACAACATAGTTCTGTTGCCTGCTTGGAAGCGTTCCACTGGTTGACCGCTTAACACTATTGTGCTGCTATCCAGTTGCACTACTTCCCGCCTGATCTGCAACTCGATCATCGCCTTGGTATCGCTCTTCACAGTCGTCGAAGTCTTCATCCGAATCGTGATCGGACTCCACAGGAACCTGCTGTTCTTCCTGAACGCACTGTTATCCCTGAGCACCTGTCTTTTCCTGGGAAAACGTGACGATCCATACAAAAAAAATTGAAGGTCCACACTACCAAAATGTCATGTAAATTTCTGTCCCCTGAGACCGACACATGCAAGCGTCCTTTAACACATAAGAATGAGTTGAAAGAGATGAGAAAATAAATCCAATCAAACCCATTTTTCATAGAATTGCGTATGTGTCGGTTTCAGGAAACATAATTTTACACGAAATCTTTGTTTACAATCCCGGACTTTTTACAAACATGAATTACGTCTCGTGTAAAATTCATAATTTCTAAGTGTGTCCATACAAAAAACGTGACAGGGGGGGGGGTCGCGTGACGTAATTAATGGACGTTCCCTTACGACAGCTATTCCCAACCTTAAAGGGATTCCTAAACAATAGCGTTTCTTTTTGCTGTCACCACAGTAAAATCGCCGCGATGAGATTACATGGCAGCTTATGGGAGCGCACAAACCAACGCGATTTAAAAACGCATCGCGTCGGTTTGTGCGCTCCCATGAGCCGCCATGTTATCTCACCGCGGTGCTTTTTTCGTTGCGAATTCGCTGCGGTGGCAGCAAAAAAAACGCTGTAGTTTGGTGAGGCCTCAAAGTGAACCGTACTTGCCGAATCACACATCAACTATGTGGATACGCACACACGCGTCGATTACGACCCGCATGAAGCTCGAGAAGAAACCAGCTCAAACACCGGGTGAACGCTATATCACTAACACACCGATAGCCTCCTGAGCCGTACCTACTGCTCGCTCTGCTCCTGCTTGCAGTGATTTGCATGTGAGGTACCAAATTATCTTCTCAAGGAATGTTAATTGCACTCGATTTTCACCACCGAATCTGGGCCCAAAATTGTATATTTTGGTACTCTAGAAGCCATAGGAAATCAACTTAGCTGAAAAATCCAATTGGAAAACCTTCTGGTTACTCTAATGTGATCATTATAGAAGCTACAGCAATCATTTTAAGACCAAACTTATCTCACCTACAACTTTAAGAACCATATATTTTAGGAAATTTTTAGTTATAAATAAAAACCACATTTACTTTAATCAATTTCAACACTGAAAATGTATATTCGTGAAGTAGCTTTCACGCGTTTCGTAAACATGGATTATGTACATAGGCCAAATGCCTCGTATATTGTAAGAAACATTCATAATGCTCTTTATCTAATGAAATGTTATCATTACACCTTTTTGTAAAATGCACAAAATGAACTTCGTGAAGACCAGCCAATCGCTGTTTTTCTTTTATACCGTACTCATGCATGATGGTGTTTCTGCTGGTATGGGCGGGAATAATTTATCAAACCCAAAATAAAAATTAAAGCGCTGTCAAGAGCTATAACTTCATGCTCATTAATCATTCATGTTCTCATGAGTCAGCGTGGCCTACTGAGAACACCCACGGGTGCGAAATCAGCACTTTTCAAATATTCAGGTTCGAATCCCATGTCAGAGATATTTAAAAAAAACGCTGGTCAACTCTACGTGGTTGCGATTGTTTTTTGTCAATTGCATGTTGAGTCGATAAAGTAGATCTGTCAGTCCTTCATGCAACCACCAGAGAGACGTTTCTTTTTAATTTGTGGCCAAATATTCTTAGCTCTTTCTATTGTTTTCGTACTATGCACGAATGTTCTTTCTGTGTCAACAAAAGCTTCGTGCTTTTGACAGTTGCGCGTGTGCTATTGACTACGAATGGATTTGTGAGTAAAACCTTCGAATTTGCAATATAAACTAAAATTAACTTTCAGTGAAGAGAAGAGGCTTTTAATTGTGAGGCTTTCTTCCTAAATTTTGAACCTAGACCTTAACCGTATCCTTCGTCTAAATCCGCATCATGAACCAGTGTGCAATAATGGTTGTATCACGTGTCCATGTCCACCTTGGACACATCCAGAAAAAACGACTGCCAAGGTCATATCGCATGGTGGTTATAATGTGGGTTTTCTATAGAATGAATCACAAGAGGCTGTGAGAGTAAAAGATTACTGGAGAACAGGTATGACAGGTTGAACATCTCACAGGGTGTCTCACTGCTAAATTTGTGCTTCTATATTAGAAATCTTTTCTCGTCAAGTAACTAATAACTACATTATAAATTTTGTTAATATACCTTTTATTTCAATATTCTTAATTTGGAAGCTTGTTTGAAGTAGTCTACTGATTAACTAAAAGTTTGTTGGTAGGCATTCCTCCATCTTCCATCTAGCACTTATATCGAATTATGAAGGAACTACTTATGTTAAATGAAAAGAACTGTACTAGGAACCCATAAATTCGACCGATTTGATTAAAAATAAGGATTATTCTTCTTATAAGTAGTTTATTGAATCATTAAATTTGTATTGAAAACGTCGACATTAGCTATGAATGAAAAGGTGAGTTGCTTATTCAAAAATATATTTTAGTGCAAAATTGTGTATTGTGAATTGTTCTTCTGCTAAATAGTCCATTCCTACAACAATGATATGATCTTCGACGTAAACATGTTCTAAACATAAAGTTATGGCTTAATATAAAATAATGTTTCTACAATTACGAGATTTTTTTCCTTGTTTGATCCATGCATACATATGAAGTTGATTTTTTATAGATTTCATTTAACTGAAAACTTCTACAAGCAATACCAATCATAGCTCAAATTATGAAAGAATTCTTTCAATTTTTGACGAATCACTACTACCAAACATTCTTCTGGTTATTTTATACAATCTTTGACTTTGACCTAACTCTATCTCATAAAACCTTACTATATCTCAACTAATCAGAAAGTTTTTGCACTTCAATTCAATGTAAGATCCATTCACTGCCGAATACACAAACTATCAAAACTCACTCTAAATCACTGGAGGTGGAATTGCTGTCATTGGGGCCAGCAGTAGGCTCGCCACTTGAACCAGACGATGCGGAAATGGCCTTCATCGCCACAGCCTGCATGGATGTGGACGGACCGGACAGTGAGCCGGATAGCTCCAGCAGTTGATTGAAGACCGCTGGCTTGAAATCCTTGAGCGGGCTGTACTGGTCAATCCAGGTTTTACTGGATTCAACTATTTCGTCGGGGTTGGAACCGGACACAGCTTCATTGAACGACTCCATCAGAGGCTTGCTCAACAAGTCGAAGATCCAGTACTTCCAGTTAGCAGCTGACTGCTGACGGACGTGTTGTTGGTACAGCTCCTCGGTGCGGTCTGCCGTTTCGGGAGGCACTGGCACATAATCCTGCGAACTGTACAACTCAGCAGCCTCCCGACGGAGGTCCTCCAATTCCTCGTCCATGGCAGCATCCTCCGCTTGCAATTTTTTGATATATTCTGCGGTTGCTTTCAGCACAGCAGCTAAATTGTCTTCCCCCTCAATGTCTTGGGTGGGTTCTCCATGCTGTGAGGGAGGGCTGCTCTGGTCCTGTTCGTGCTGAGCGTCCTGCTGCCCGGGTTCGTTGGAATTGTTGGGCGACTGCGGCTGAGGAGATTCTTCACTTTGCTGCTCATCGTCGGAGCGCGGTAGATGCGTGTTATTTTCCATACTCCAAACTGATTCACTGGAAGCTACTTGAGACTCAAAATAACAGCACTGCTCAACTGTTTCGTCTAGAATGGCTAACTTTCAGCGAGTTGGGATCATTTTGTTAGATTTGGTACCAAAGTAACGGCGAAGTGTTTTTCCCATTT
Source organism: Aedes japonicus (assembly GCA_034211315.2). Taxonomy (NCBI): domain Eukaryota; kingdom Metazoa; phylum Arthropoda; class Insecta; order Diptera; family Culicidae; genus Aedes; species Aedes japonicus. The sequence goes on from JASCZW010018258.1 coordinate 4,089, forward strand.
GTATTGCAACGGTTTGGTAGAATTGACCGGTAGAAAACGGTGTCACCGCCATAGAGAAGGTATAATCTTATTATGAGTGCAAAGTGGGAGTACTTATTCATGTTTCAAATGAAATGTAGGAAGTTCAATTCAAACCGTCATTTTGAAATTAAATCCGTCGTTATCAGTTAAAAGTTTGTCTTGGGAGATTTTATTCAGAGCTATTCTAAAGATCTATGAAGCCTTTTTTTCCATTGCATAATATGAGTCGTTTTGTTCTATTTTGTTCCATTTGTGATTCTTCAATTGAGTTGAAAGTTATCCTTAGCAGAAACATTCTATGTTGTGTGTTATGTAAGTTGTACTTGAATGGCATGGAATCGGCTTTTCAGCAGTTGCTGATTTATGTTTAAATATTGATAGTAAGTACACAATAGAAAATTGCATCGCCTAGCTTAACCCCACTTTTTTGAAAGTGGTTGGTTTACATTTGAACATGCATTCCAATTCTGAAAAATATTGTTGTGCATTGCATGAAAATCTTGCGCGGTAATTGTTCTAAAGGGTTTTTAGAGGTGCGCCATTGCGTTTGATCTTGCTTATGGTTTCTACAGGAAATGCGCAAAATAACCAAGGAATAACCGCACTGGAGACACAAAAACACGCAATATAATAGTTTTTAATTTTACTTCCAAAGATAAAAGTTTGTTTAGAAATGCATCGTGGATTACCTAATTTGATAGTTAGTTTTTTTTTTCTTAATACCGAAATAAACTCGGATGGACCCATATGTACAGGTAAACAATCTACCGGTTAAACTGAGGAACAAGATTTCATCGGCATTTACTGGTTCCGCCCCAATCTGCCTAGAAGCTGTCATAACACTTTTTTTTCATTCGTATGGGTCGGATCCAACCAGCGTTCACCAATACACATACATTAACTGTCATCATCGGATGTTTACAGTGCGTGCTGATGAATTTATTCGTGAGCGACTTCAAAGCAATGTTAAATCATTATTGTTTAGCGTTAAGTGCTGTTTCTTGACATTAGACAGTTCCATTGCAGGCACTGGCAACATCATTTTGATTCTACCCTGAATCAATTTTTCGTTCATTTGCTGAGAGTCGCAGTAGCCTCCGACCCCGGTTTATAGGAGTCGAGAAACTGGTGCTCCTTTTCCGTCGCGGCCGCGAAAAATCGCAGCGAGAAATTCACCGCGATGAGATTACATGGTGGCTATGAGAACACATAACTGACCCGAATGAAAAAACGCTGTCCGTGCGATTCTGCAGCGTTTTTACAGAGTTTTTTAACGATTTCGATTAGCTGTCTGCAGCGATTTGGCCGCGGTAGAACCAGGATTTGCCTCCATTTCAATTTCTTTTGCAACTAGTTTTCAAAAAATTAGGACCACTTTACCATGCAATGATCTTCGGGAATTCTGAAACAACCGTTAACTTCCAGTAAAGTCTTAACTGGGTTTCCAGAAAACCCGGAACAACCGTGAAAGTGGAACATTTATGAAATTAGTCTTGAAGTTTGCGTATTTTTCAATGCTACAAAATCGTTATTTGAGTGCCCTCAGTTGCGATGGAGAAACTGTCGCTCAAGGTCTCATGATGGCATTCGGGATAGTCGGACACAACCATTAAATTGTCAATTCAAGTTATTAGTCGCAGAATTCGGGTTTTTCTGTTCTAAATTACTCTTGAAAGCATCATTCGAATACATTTGCACTGACCCATCGAATGGTCTCCCGGATTTGCAATAACCGCAAAAACCGTGTCCATTTTCATCATCACTATCCAGCCTGCTGGTCATACGGTGATCCCATATTTAAAAAAACCAATAGAACTTACCGGATGCAACATATTTTTATCTTGAAATTACGTTATCCCATCGATAACGATGATTTGCACAAATTTCTTCTTCACGAACCTCTATCTTCCTGATCGTTGCTCTGTCCACTCGTATTCTCTAGCCAATTCTGTTTTGTTCCATTCCAGTTTCGGGTATTTTCGCATCTTTGGAATCTGGAAACTACCACAAAGGGAACAAACTTCTTAAATATTGAATTAACCATTTAATGTCTAGGTGGCCTTTCTAATAAACCATCTCTAAAAGAGAAACACATGGCACAGTAGGACATGTTTACTGAACTTCATATTTTAAGAAAGATCAAACTAAAACATGAGCATGAGCATGATTGACCGCCCAACGTTGCTACTCCATTATTGCCAGATCGGCTGTTATTACACAATGAACCGACAGGTAATGCTTGGAACTAACATAGATCCTCAATGTGTTAAAACTGGTGATCCTAAACTAAGGCAATACACCCGAATGCAGATCAAATAAGGAAAGGGTAAGAAAGTATTGACGTGATACTCGAGACGTGAGGCTAACTGGTTGAAGGAATGCTTTCCTATCACATCCTCTTGAAACTCTATCATAAATTAGTCTCATTAACGGAAGTTTGAATCATGTTGCAGTGTACTCAGTGATTATAAAACAAAGACGCTTTTAATAGTCCTCAACACAAAAAAAAAGAGTTCTAAATTCTAGTTTCATATGTCGATGTTTAAGGTTTTGTTTGAAATCAACCAATACCATATGTGGTAGCCATGAAGTCAGTTTTCAGTTAGAAGATATAAATGTTGTTACGGACGTGGCGAACCGCTAGGCTGGCAGCACTGACGGACACACATCATCCCCACGAAGTCGCAAACGGCTCGCGCAATGAAGATGACAGTCGTCAAATTACACACTCCCATTACATTTTACTCAATTTGTTGCGTACAATTGTATACTATCTCTTTTTCTTTCGCAGAAATGTTATTTAATTTTTGTAAAATGTGGATCTACTCATAAAATTCAGCTCACTTTTTACGAAGAATGAGTAACATTTCCGTGAGAGAAAAAGAGATGGTAAACAATTGTACTAAAAAATTATGTAAAATGAAACAGAAGTACAGACGACTGCTGTCAGGTTGCAAACATTGTAAACAACACCATAACAAAAAAATATTGAAAGTAGTACAAAAGTTTAACGAGTTAGGAGTGCAGATGTAGGCTTTGAAAGTTGGTGATATTTAGTATATTTATTAGATTTCTACCATCTACATAAGTAAAAAAGCTGACAAATATCTGACAAAAGAATAAAATTGTGAATTATTTTACTTTTTTAATTATTTTAAGTTTTTAATAAAACATAAAATACCCACTTTAGGTATGATGTTTTATTCTTATTTTTGTTTTCTTATTATTTATATGTTTATTATATTTTATATTTATATATTTTATGTATTTTATTTTATTTTTATTATTATTTATATTTTATATATTTTATATTTATTTATTTTATATACATTACATATTTATACTTCTTAATATTATATTTGATGAATAACTATTTTTGTATCAAATTTACATGTCAGGTATCTTGGGCATTTTGATAGTTTACAACTTACACTATATGAATGTATATACGATTTGGTTTAAGGACATAATATCAAGATGCTAGGGATCTGGAAATGTAAGTTTGAGATTCTTCATACTAATTCCCATACAAACTTTGAATAGCGTGTGCAAAGCCAAATTAAAACCAAATGTGTTAAAATTTTTTGGGGACTATCAGGACCCAAATTGGCGTCGATTAAGCTTAGGGGAGCAAATATTTCGAATTTTGCATCACCCTAATGCAGGGGTTTTTGGAGCCGAGAAAGTTTTCCAGGATGCTTTTAATGATTGGCTGTGTAAGCGTTAGAATAGAATAGAGGTTTTTGGAGCCAAGAAAGGTTCTTATGATGGTTTGAGAACCCTCCTCAATTTTAAGAGAGGGCCCGCATTCAAATGAAGCACAAATTTCTGCATAACTCGAGAACTAGTCAAGCAAATGGAACCAAATTTGGCATGTGGGGGTTTTTAAAGGCAGGATTCCACTAAATATAAAAATGTATTTCGGTCTGTCTGTCGAACCCTGCCCTAGCAGCACACTTGTTGCCATTCGGTTGAGATAACATAAATATTACTTGCTAAGTAATAATCAAGTAACTTTAACTAATTATGAATACTGAACCGATCGGCGTCAAAATTTGTACGCAGGGGTTTTTAAGGCTGGGAAGGAGGAGGGGGGGGGGGGGGCTCTCACACAAATGAAACACAATTTTCTACCACACATGAGAATTATCCCGGCTACTTAAACTAAACTTGGGTATTCCTCGGGTAAGAAGTGTGTTCTGATAGAAGTTTGAACCACTTTTTATTCAAGAAAAAAACTTATTCCGAAAAACAACCATTAACGCGCCAATTCTATTAAATTTTCATTCCTTAAGTTGCAAGCGTAGCAGCGTTAGCATCTGGTTCAGCTAGTACTGTATGAATTCTGCTCTAATACTTATTTAGGAAAAATGCAGAGTTCTAAGAAAATCAACCACTTTAAAGTTTATTCCGGATCTCCCCGAGACCACCAGATTGCCGTATGGGTCGTTGTTCAGTTCACAAGTACATACATTTTCAAATGAGGCAAACAACTGTAGAAAAAACAGAAGTTCTAAACTAACCCCATTAATTGACAAAATTAATAGTTAACTGATGAGACTACAGCATTGAATTTCCATGTTCCTTTGTTCAATCGATCGCTAAAAAAATGTTCTTTAAACTTGCGTAAACTGCGCGTTTGGTCCTATGTAACGTTGTATTAAGTCATTTAAGGGGGTCAGTTCATAAACCACGTAGACTTATTTTTGAAAATCTCAGATCGTAGACTGTAATCCAAACAATTTTTGAAATTATGTATGGAGCGTGGACTTTGGTCAACCCCCACCCCTCCATGATGACACGGAGTCGGAGAGAATAGTTGAACATAGTTTGGTGCACAGAATAAAAAATTATTTAAAAATGGTCGTTTGGAGCATCTTGCCTAAGAAGGTTAAATGATGCTCCATTTCTTTTCAAACGATTGGAGCTTAAGCATTAACTATAGTCCTTGTTCTCTATGGGTTATGATTGAAGCGCCATTACGCGCACCCTGAAAAGAAAAGAATGTCTGAAAATATAAGAACGGATTGTGAAAGAAAACTTGTAAGATTTCTTCGATTACAGGAAAAACATTCTTCTTCTTCTTATCTAGCATTTCAAGCTTATTGTTTTCACAATTAGCTTATTGCTTGCTCACAACTTCGTGTTCTAAATGCACTTCCACAGTTATTAATTGAGAGCTTTCGATGCCAGTTACTCATTTTTGCATTAGTAATGATTGTGTGGCAAGTACAATCATACGCTATGCCCAGGGAGTCGAGAAGTTTTATTTGACGAAAAATTCCTTGACCAGACCGGGAATCGAACCCAGCCACCTCTAGCATGGTGTTGCTCTGTAGCTGCGCCTTTACCGACTGAGCTAAGGGAGGAAAAACATTGCGTTACTTTAATATACAACTTCATGCACCATTATTTATTTCTAGTTTCCGTTATCTGAATCAATAGATTCTACGGCCGCCAGTTTAGAATGAGCTATGGGCGAAATAAATGATCAATCATTATATAAAGCCTTTTCTATATTTATTACAGATCTGTAGTTTATTTGTTTTGGTATGGAAATTTATCAGTGCTTGTTACGTATGTTGAGCGGAATAGGAAATATATTGAATCAACTATTTCCAAGCAATTTCATAACGATTTAAAATAATACAATCGCGAAATAGTTCGATTGAAACAAGAAGTCTTTAAAAACAACAGTATGTTAACTGACTGACCAATTACTAGTGGTGGCATAGAGAGTGCTACAATTTTGTCAATTTTGGTTCCTTCAGCAGATTCTCGTAATTTCCCGAAGTTAAGCGGGTTTTCATACACTTTTGAAAGTTGTAATTGATTTTTCACTAAAGTTACGAACAATATTCAACTGTAAAAATGTCTCGAGCTCACCAAGAGGTCTTCTGAAAGCTGTCATCATTTCGAAAAGTTATTCAAATTCTTTAATCAACCAATCTGATGCCCGTCTTGCTGCGGAGCTCACAAATTTTTATTTATCTAAAAATCGCAAAAGCACTCTCAGTTCTGACCTGGTTATGCTTTTCCGGGGCCGGCTCCATATCCCGTTGTACCATAATCAACCTTACAGAGGACCTTTTGACCGACATAACTGATTACATTAAAAATTAACAACCGAAACAAAATCACAATGATTTGATGCTTTCTCCTGACGGTTAATTTATGTCCAAATTCATTGAAATCATGCAACTAAACGTATTCGAGAAAAATAAAACTACACAGTTCTTAGTCTATTTTCATAAATTGACCACATTCAATGGCCATTTCGGATTATATGGAAGGCCATTACATGGTCACTCAGGACAATTGTGCCTAGATGAAAACGTGGGGTCTACCTCACCAGAAATTTGCAATCTATTTGCAACTTTCTTTCAAGATATATATACCACATTTTCTGAAGCAGATCGTGATCGCAAATATTTCGGTTTCTTTCCAGAATTTAGTAGAGATATTAGTGTAAAGAATATAAATGTTAATGACATAAGGGAAGCATTGAAAAAATTAGATGCCTCCAAAGGATGTGGGCCCGATGGGATTCCTCCCATTTTTCTGAAAAACTTAGCTTCGGAGCTTACAACTCCCTTGTTTTGGCTTTTCAATATGTCGATCGAATCTGGTATTTTTCCCAACTCGAGGAAAAGTTCCTATCTAGTACCTATTTTTAAATGTGGCAAAAAATCTGACATACGAAATTATCGCGGTATTGCTATTATCTCTTGCATTCGAAACTTTTTGAAGCGATCGTCAATGAAAAAATTATTATGTCAAATTAAAAATAGAATACTCTACCGTGCAACATGGATTCTTCAAAGGACGCTCAACTAATACAAATTTACTCGAATTCGTCAACTATTCGCTGGTTGCAATGGATACTGGAAACCATGTTGAAGCTCTATATACAGACTTCAGCAAGGCAGTTGATCGCATTGATATACCCATGCTTCTATTCAAACTGCAAAAAATGGGTATTGAGCTAAATTTTCTTAAATGGCTCGAGTCTTATCTTACTGATCGACAACAAATAGTCAGATTTAAAGGCAAGACTTCAAATCCTATTCGAGTTACTTCAGGAGTTCCTCAAGGCTCCCATCTCGGCCCTCTTTTGTTCATACTATTTGTAAACGATATTTCCTTCATTTTAAATAACGTAAAAATTCTTATTTATGCGGACGATTTAAAGATATTTTTAGAAATAAAAAACAAGGAAAATAACGGGTGGCAACTAAAATTTTGGAATTTCTTTCTCAAGCTGTCAAAAAAAGACAAACATAGTTGAAGAAGATCTGATTTATTAAAGTAAATGATACATTGTCAATTGTTGAAAAAAAATTAGTGAACATTTGAAAACGGTCGCGTAATCGGATGCATCCGTTTGATGTCGGAACAGGAGCGTTGTACGGCCTCCATGTCAACTTTGCGAATGCATCTCTTGATTATACCAATCAACTGTTCGCAATTCGTGGCTCTCCAGTTATTTTTGTACACCAAGGAACTCAAAACCCCGAAGAAATCTTCGATTGGGCGACACTGAGGCAGATTTGTCGGGTTGTGGTTTTTGGGTACTGGGTCTGGAGTCTGGTACTGGGTCTAATGTCAAATCAGGGGAAAATCTACGAATTCGTTTAAGCACAGCATTTGATCGCAAAATTCTAATGATTTGGTATTTGTTTGAAGTCGTTCACTAATAAATTCATCAGCACGCACTGTTAACATCCAATGTTGACAGTCAACGTATGCGTATTGGTGAACGCCGGTTGGATCTTAAAAAATTGGCAGAGCGAACCTTGTCGTGGGGGATGGATCTAGATCCGACCCATATGATTGAAAAAACGTTATGACAGCTTCTAGGGCGGATTTTGGGCGGAACCAATAGCCGATGAAGTCTTGTTCGTCAGTTTGACCGGTAGTTTGTTTACCAGTACGTATGGGTCCATGACTATGAAATTTGGTAATCCACGATGTTTTTCTTAACAAACTTTTATCTTTAGAAGTTAAATCAAAAGCTATTATATTGCTTGTTTTGGTGTCTCCAGCGCCGTTACTTCTCGGTCATTTTGCGTACTTTTTGTAGAAACCATAAACAAGATTAAACAAAATGGCGCACTTCTGAAAGTGCTTTAGAACAATCAGCGCGAGAGATTTTCATGCAATGCGGAATAATATTTTTCAGAATTGGAATGCATGTTCAAATGTAAACAAAACACTGTCAAAAAAGTGGGGTTATGCAAGGCGAGTCAATTTCCTATTGTGTACTTACTATCAATAATTGAACGTCAATTCACAATTGCTGAGAAGCCGATTCCCTGCCATTTAAGTGCAACTTAAAACAGATTAACACATAACACAGAATGTTTCCGCTAAGGATAACTTCCAAGTCAATTGAAGAATAACAAATTGAACAAAACAGAGCAAATGGACTCATTTTATGCAATGGAAATAAGGCTCTATACATCTTTAAAAATAGCGCTAAAAAAACTTCCAAAATACCTTTCTAACAGATTATGACGGATTAAATTTCAAAATGACTGTTGGAAATGAACTTCCCTCATTCCATTTGCAACAGAAATAACTACTCCCACTTTGCACTCAGAAAATTAAGACTATACTCACTGTATGTCGATGACACCGTTTTCTACCCGACAATTCTACCAAACCGTTGCAATACAAATGGGAAAAACACTTTGCCGTTACTTTGGTACCAAATCGAACAAAAAGATTCCAACTCGCTGAAACTCAGTCATTCTATAAAAACAGCTCAACAGTGTTATTATTTTGAGTTTCGAGTAGCTTCCAGTGAATCAGTTTTGAGTATGGAAAATAACACGCATCTACCGCGCTCCGACGATGAGCAGCAAAGTGAAGAATCTCCTCAGCCGCAGTCGGCCAACAATTCCAACGAACCCCAGCAGGACGCTCAGCTCGAACCTCCCCCAGAGCATGGAGAACCCACCCAAGACATTGAGGGGGAAGACAATTTAGCTGCTGTGCTAGAAGCAACCGCAGAATATATCAAAAAATTGCAAGCGGAGGATGCTGCCATGGACGAGGAATTGGAGGACCTCCGTCGGCAGGCTGCTGAGCTGTACAGTTCGCAGGATCATGCACCAGTTCCTCCCGAAACGGCAGACCGCACCGTGGAGCTGTACCAACAGCACGTCCGTCAGCAGTCAGCTGCTAACTGGAAGTACTGGATCTTCGACTTGATGAGCAAGCCTCTGGTGGAGTCGTTCAATGAAGCTGTGTCCGGTTCCAACCCCGACGAAATAGTTCAATCCAGTAAAACCTGGATTGACCAGTACAGCCCGCTCGAGGATTTCAAGCCAGCGGTCTTCAATCAACTGCTGGAGCTATCCGGCTCACTGTCCGGTCCGTCCACATCCATGCAGGCCGTGGCGATGAAGGCCATTTCCGCATCGTCTGGTGCCAGCGGCGAGCCTACTGCTGGCCCCAATGACAGCAATTCCACCTCCAGTGATTTAGAGTGAGTTTTGATATTTTTGTTTTGTTTTTGGCAGTGAATAGATCTGAAATTGAATTGAAGTGCAAAAAATAAAATAGAAGTGCAAGCAATTAGATTGAAGTGCAAAATTTTCTGATTAGATGAGAGGTTTAATGAGATAGGGTTAGGTCAAAGTCGAAGATTGGATAAAAATGAGAAGAATGTTTGGTAGTAGGTAATTGTCCAAAATTGAAAGTATTTTTTTCATTATTTGAGCTATGATTGGTATTGCTTGTAGAAGCTTTCAGTTAAATGAAATCTATAGAAAAATAATCATATGTATGCTACCAACAAATATTGACAAAAATCTCGTAATTGTAGAAGCATTATTTTATATTAAGCCATAACTTTATATTAAGAACATGCTTACGTCAGATGTAGTAGAATGAACTATTTAGCAGAAGAACAATTCACAATTTTGCACAAGAATATTTTGTTTGAATAAGCAACTCACCTGTTCATTCATAGCTTCTCTCGATGTATTCAACATAAATATAATAATGGATATAAGAAGAATAATCCATATTTTCAATCAAATCTGTCAAATTAATGGATTCCTAGTTTAGTTCTTTCCATTCAATATAAGTAGTTCATTCAAAATTCGATATCAGTGCTAGGCGGAAGATAGGAGAAATGCCTTCCAACAAACGTTTTAGTAAGTACAGTGAACTACTTCAAATAAGCTTCCAAATTAAGAATATTGAAATAAAAGGTTTATTAACAAAATTTGCACTGTTGCTATTAATGGTTTGGCGAGGAAAAAATTCTAGTATAAAAACATAAATTTTGGTGTGAGACACCCTGTGAGTTGATGAGCGCTCAGAACAGTTCTCCGATAACCTTTTACTCTCGCAGCCTCTTGTGATTCATTTTATAAGAAACCCTGCATAAAACCACCATGCGGATCCGACCTGGGCACTCGTTTTTTTCTGGATGTGTCCAAAGGTGGATATGGACACTGGATTTAATCACCATTGCACACTGGTATGCGGTTTTAGACGGAACGGTACGGTTTAGGCCTTAGTTTGAAATTTCCGTGGGAGGAAAGTTGTTTGCATTGTGAGGCCCATCAATCCATTGTGATTAATTTAAACGTATTGAAAATAAGGTCCACTATTTTTATATACATAACTCGAAATACGAACTTTTCAAAAGAAGAAAAAGGAACACTCAGTAGCATAAAAATGCCGAGCAAAATTTTGCTTCCAAAAACCACGTTGTTCAACATCCTGTAAATTTATCAATTATCAATATTTTTGGCTGAAAATTTGACAACATTATTAGTAATAGTTCGACCTTATGTGACTAAAATTTCATGTTGATACAATATATGAATTTGCAGTTATCATAAAATATGTGAAAAAGTCATTTTTTGGACATTAGCAATTTCGAAAATTCGTAATTCTGTGAAAAACCTAGGTAGCATATTACAAATTTCTCCATAGCTTAAAAAGTACAGGAAATAATGTGGATTCATCTTATTAAAACACATGATTTGTTACGCGTGAAATATCCCAAATAACTAGTGTAACCCACGAAGAACTTTGCAAATATGGCATTCAGTATGAATTGGTTTGTAGAAAACTACGTATACAATGTTATACAGTATTATTAATAAAATTCACCTCGGCTTTTTTTGCACCGATATTTCAGCAAAGGTCAGCATCGGGTGAAAAAGGGAAATGCTCATGTTGGTAAGTCAACTTTGACGCCAGCTGTAGTCCAAAACCACCTTATGGAAACAGTTCAAATTTTGGTTACATTATTTTCTACACTTTTTTAAGCTAAAGAAAAAGTTGTAATATGCTACCTAGATTTTTCACAGAAATACGGGATTTTGAAGTTGGTACATGTCCAAAAATGACTTTTTCACATATTTTATGATAACTTCAAATCTATAAATTATATCAACATAAAGTTTTAACCACATGAGGCCTATAATTGTCTATTTTGTATAATTTTGTTAAATTTTCAGCCTAAGCATATTATTAATTGACAAAGTTACAGGAGGTTGTTTCGTGGAAGTTTTTGCTAACAAAATTTTGAGTCGGCTTAACTTTGCTACTGAGT
>JASCZW010018259.1:0-15712 GCA_034211315.2 Aedes japonicus
GAATGAAGATTTAACTTATTTGTTGAAGTATTGTTTGTTTCTTATATGTATATTTAAATCCACGGAGGTAAATTTTAAATTTTTTGTGTAGAAATGTCGTAAAATCTACGATTTGATAGGTGCCATGAGAGACAGGGCCAGCGGCTGCATCGTGCTGCTACAGTTGGGTGACAAGACCAAAACGGCGTCAAAGTTAGCTCTGGATTTTTCAGTATAGGCTACCCGAGTAAAGTCTTACATCATGAAAATAGAAGTTCGAAAACTTATTTGGATTTCAACATCAAATTAAAATCAAAATTTGATTTCACTTCACAATTGTCAAATTCGAAATCAAATTTAGTTTTCATCTTGCTGTAATCTTGCGTTCGCTTTTCTTTGAGAAAGGTCGCTTTGTTTTCATTGTCTTGTCAGATTATAAAGCAGAATACTCATTTTGCTATCAATCGGAAACAAATCTACATCATATTGACATTTCAATTTGCGCTCACTGATAGCAGGGTCAGTTTTAAATTTGATGTCACAGGAATAAATTTTGGCTACCAATTTTGATCTCACTAACGCAGCACTATACAATCAGCCATTAAACGGACAGCAATTCAATTTGATTTCAAACTCCTCACGGGAAGGTTCTTTGTATGCGAAGAATATCAATAAACAAGCCGGGTCAACGAAAAAGTTGTCAAGCCAGTCGTTAAAGATTTCAACAGTCATGTAACCCGATGGATTGCATGCTAGTCTACTTCTACGTAGTGCCACCAACCTGTTTCTTGCCTTTTAAAGACGCAGTTCTTAAGGGGATCTCATGAACATGTAAGTTACCGAACTTCTCTGTTTGTACACTAATAACAATAACTCACAGTACAAACATCAGTCTCAGTAGGCGTTTAAAATCCGATCAGAAAGTTGCTTAACCAGGCATCTCCAGCAAGCTCTTTTAGGTGCTGCAATCAGTAAATTTCGACCAAGTCGTAAGCCAGTTTTTGCACATCGGTCATCGGTTTCCCGTAGATTTTTTTCTACCAGTCCTAGAGGTGCTGCCAAGGGGTGGATCGCTCAGCAGACTTTTCTCCTGAGCTATTTTTATTGAGTGTGTCTAAAAGCGTTGCAATGTTCTGGAAGTTCCCGTAGGGTTCCGAAGGTGCCAATGTGTTGACAGCCCAAATTGTTATTTTCTGCTGAGCCTGGCAACCAGGTAATGCATATTGGCAAGGTTGCTGGTTTCTTATTTCTATAAGCTCAACTGTCAAAAGTGTTCCTCAGTGTGCCAAACATGTGGTATGGATTGAAAATCGAAGTGCCGCAGTTATGAAACATATTGGTCTAGTATGTGTAAGGCATCGTTCTGGCACTGTTCTGCGACTTATCCTAAGCGATTGAACACGGTAGAAAGTGACCTCAGCCTTGAGCGAGTTTAGGGACTTGGGAAGTGTCTCGTGAGTGTCGTTCTTGAACAGCATAATTTAGAGCTGCTGTTTTCACTGCCATTTCGCTCTTTACAGCTTTCATAACCTGTTGCAATTGCTGGTTTGTCCATGACTTCGAGCTGCTTTTCCGAACGTATTTTGTAGGCAGATGTGAAAAAAAAAATCAAAACGCATTTAAAAAACCCTCATGACCGCCTTTGCCCACCTTGGAGTGTCCATCTATCCCAACACGGAGCTACAGTATTTTCGTGATATTGAATCCATTTCCTGCAGACAAAAGTTGACTTCTACTAGCGTACCCACGAGGATTTCTTTTGTTTCGTTTATAAATTTGACAGTTAGCGTATTTGATATCAACAGAAAGCCTCAAACTGATATGATATGAACACTGATAAAAATCAAATAATGAATATATTAATTCAAAACTATACCTTTCCTGTGCTACTCCTCACATATATTTCATATCATATCAAATTATTTCTATTTGTGTTTCATATTGCAACGTATTATTTTGATACATATATTTCATTTTCAAACCCAATAAAAAGTATGTGGCTCACCTTATGACTGATAGTTATTAGATTTGACACATACTTTTGATTGGGTTTTGGATTGAAAAAATAGTCAAAATGGCGCTCGAAGGTTTTTGTATCAATTGTCCTGAATGAATTGCATTTAAGTGACGAACTGCTGTATACAGGTTTTTCAGGTATATGTGATATGTAACTTGATGTAATTGTTGTATGACCAATTTATTTATAGAAAGCGGTATATATTTGGCAAAATTATCAACTTTAACAAAGAGATGAATATTCAACAATTGCATATGAGACAAAAGTAAGTGTAAATATTTCGTATATAATCTACCATTATATATTAATTATTTAAACAATCGCAGGTATTACAGTTTCTGGGATTCGAAAGTGGTTGAATTTATTGAATCCATCTCAACATGGATAAAAACAACCATAACAAGTGTATTTGAAAATTTAATATATATTTTTTTGCCATAGCGATTTACAAATACTAATCTAATCGATATGCTTATAAACTTTAACAGGTAGTTTCAATAAAAATTATAAAGAAATTCGTATGGTGTTGATGCAAAGTTTCAATAACGTTTATATGACGGTACATGGTATTGATCATAATGAGAGATGGAAATCATAAACTTGACACATACTTTTTATAAAGAAGGAAAAATAGAACTCATCAAAAAGAGGGATAAAAATCATAAGCTTGACACATACTTTCTATAAGGAAGGAAATATGATATTCATTATAGTGAGAGATAGTTGTTATTGGAACTTCCTCTTAATTTTTATAAGCATATCGATTAGATATTATTTGTATATCGCTATGGCAAATAATTATTAGATTTTCAAATACATTTGTTATGATTATTTTTATCCGTGTATATGTTCTACTGTATGGTTACAATACATTTGATTGTAAACCTATGAGATTTTTTTACTCGGGAACTACACCTTTCAGCTAGATAGTGATCCCAAGCATACAGCCAAGAAAACGCTCGCCTTTTTCCGATCCTGTCGTATCAAACCCTTAGAATGGCCGCGCCACGGACCTGACTTGAACCAAATCGAGAATCTTGAGCGATTCTTGATAATATAGTGGAAAAAAACAGACGTAACCTACAAACAAGCGTATCATGCGGCGTTGAAGATGGCATAGAACGGACTGGATGCATGCTACCCGGAAGCCTGGTCGACATTGCCTGAGTAAACTTGCCGCTGCTGCTGGCGACCAAAGCGGGTTATATTGATTTTCACCGTGTTTTTAAATTGATCTCTTTTTTCGTCATACCCTATAAAAATAGTTTTTCTGAAATGGTTGATAATTTTCGTTTGTGTAAAGCCTAACCAAACTTCCATTTGTATCTTTTGATAGGATGTATCACAACGCCTAGCTCTTTTGCAAATCCATGACTTTTGTAAGCATTTACAAATTCATTACGGATTGATCTTTTTTTTTCCGCCGGTCACTGTATTTAGTTTTCTATTTGATCTGAGAATCAAGCAGCAAAAAGTCAAGTCAGTAGAATTTTCAATTTTGCTGATGCTCTAGCAGTAAAAAGGGCTCGTGAATAGCATCGTCTCGACGAGTAGGAGACATTGCTGGAGGAATTAAGTCGCGAGAGAATCGAAAGAGAACGGGCTCTAAGTGAACGGGAGCTTCAGGGATAAAGAGAGCATGAGAAGCAGTTCATCGCTCAGAAAAATGAGCTGCTGGACTAACAGGACGATGGAGACGGGAGAAATTTGCGTAGTATGCGGAGTCGCCAGAGGATTTCGCAACGGACGGGAAATTGGGTAAAGTAGACAGTCAGTGATTGAAAATGGACGGCCGTGAATGCAGGAGATACAAGTCTTCAATATCTGCTGGAAGTACATCCTTCCTCAACGCCACTGTAGATTGTAGATGTCGTTGTCCCTAGGCGTTGATGATTTCGACAAAGATACAAGATCAGGAGGTAAAATCCATCTTGAAAACTTTGGGAAGCTCGACTCTTGAAGACGTTATCAAATAGGTTGATCTCGTTTTCATCATATAAGCATAGACTAACTCTAAGACCAGAAGGTCCCATACAAATACGATTTTTTTTCTTGGCTCAATCAGCTTGGCTAGCACATCGGTCCCAAGCTCGGTCCCAAGCTCAATAATGCCATAGACTAACTCTAAGACCAGTAGGTCCCATACAAAAACGATTTTTTTCTTGGCTCAATCAGTACTAGCACATCGGTCCCAAGCTCGGTCCCAAGCTTAATAATGCGCCCCCAATAATGAACTCACATGAACACACTCTCAAATATTCTGTCAAAATAACACAGCAAATCAAAACAAAGGCGCAAATATGTATAGTAAGGTGCTGGTTCAAGGTTTAATTCGGACCAAGGGGTTCTACAACAGTGATCCAGTTTCAAATCACTAGTTGCATATTGATTGTTGATAATGCGCCCCTAATAATGAACTCACATGAACACACTCTCAAATATTCTGTCAAAATAACACAGCAAGTCAAAACAAAAGCGCAAATTTGTATAACAAGGTGCTGGCTTCAAGGTGTAATTCGGACCAAGGGGTTCTACAACAGTGAACCAATTTCAAATCGCTAGCTGCATATTCATTGTTGGTTGAACGTCGTAGATGGCGCTCTTTCAAAATAGTTTTTTGAGCTTTCTTAGCAAAGTAATTGGTGATAAAAAGACAAGAAAATCAACAATAATGACGATACTGACGAGGAGCCAGTCATTACGTATATAGCTGAATCGAATATGTGTAAGAATTTGGAAAACATGCGTTGAAAAGTACACCAGCGCATTCAATGCGCTCTAAAATGCACAAATAAATGCGTACTAAAGTGCGTCAATGCGTTGCAAAATGTTGGAAAAATGCCTCAATGCACTTCTTAAAGGTCGGTATCGTGTTCAAAAGAAAAATTTGTTTTTATCCCTAACCCATGTTAAATTCAGTTTACTGAAACGGAAAAGTAAAAAATCGAAAAGAAATTTCTGCAGCAGTATCCACCTGAAAAGAACGAAAGATAAAATTGGAATTTGTAGGGTTTCCACGAAAACCAATGGGCTGTCACTTTTACTTTCGGAAATATGTACCGCTCAATGATTCCGTAAGTGAAGGTGACATTTCGTTCCATGCAGATCAATTGTCAGAATTCCGCTAGGTAATATTGAACAGAATTCCGATAACCTCTTCACTTTTTAGTTCGATACTGGCCTCAATACGTGAGGCTAAAACATAAGTGATTCGCCCCTCGGATACTGGCCAATTCCATACAGCTACAACTACATACAGCTACCAATTCCACAGCTGGAAAGTTATTATCAATTTAAGTTTTAGATCATACGATGTTCAACCTCACTTTAGCTTTACGTTTAGATCATACGATGTTCAACCTCACTTTAGCTTTACCTGGATTTCTCAATAGAGCACAGCAAAAATTTTATTGGTGAAAATTGTCATTTTCTTGTGACAACTGAACTTAACCGCCTATTAAGCATATTGTTATTTGGCTTTTTACCATCTGACATGTTGTTAAAACTATATAGGAGATTGTTAGTTTATAGTTGTCAACTTGAAGGGTAAATACTTTTTTTGTTTTTACCACCCTCTGGTTATAAACATAAAAGCAATTTTTATATCTAAACAACTTTGTATACAACGGCTGAAAGGGGAATTGATCAACCGGCTGTAGTTTTGATATCTAAATTTGTGATCACTAAAAATTCGGATCATTGAAAAATTAACTTATATTTGGTTGAAATTCAACAACAGTGTAGGTATTCATTCCGCATGAACACTGATGAACTGTCAAACTCCAGACTTTGTTTTGTTTTCGTCATCAGCTGATTCGGGCAGAAGAAAATTTGCATTTTTGCAATTCTTCTATTTTCTATCGATATTTGTCGATATGATTTTTGCAATTCTTCTATTTTCTATCGATATTTGTGAATTTTCCGCGGAATTGACGCCGGTTTTTCGACCTTGGAATGGACGACAGTCCCGTTTAGTTACGACGAAAATGTTCGACTTGGTGAACTTCCTGAAGAATTTAATTTACAACATGTTGGCAATATTTTCTTTCGGACGCACAAAGCTCTCCAATACGTTGAGCATCTATGTGAAAACCAATACGGGAAATACGCTCTCGGTGGATCTGGAACCGCATATGGACATCAAAGATGTGAAGGAGATGGTGGCTCCTCAGCTGGGGCTGGCTCCGGACGAGTTGAAGATTATCTTTGCTGGCAAGGAACTGTCCGATACGATCACCATTAGCGTACGTACGAAACAATGAATCAAAGTGTAGAGTTGCGTCACATTATGATGTCCTTTTAGGAATGCGATTTAGGACAACAATCGATAATCCATGTCGTGAAGGCTAGGGCGGTATCTAAGAACATTGGTAAGCAAATGCTGGAAACTCCCATTTCAGAAGAAAATCCAGAGGAATTCGTTTCTACAAAGCCTCTATGTGAAACTTTGACCGACCTTCAAATGACAGAAGTTGACGAAAAATCAGCGCATCCTGCGAGAGACCGCAGAAAGGCACATTTTTTCGTGTATTGTTCTCAGTGCGAAAAGGTATGTACCGGCAAACTGCGAGTACGGTGCGGAATCTGCAAGAGCGGCGCTTTTACGGTTCATCGGGATCCGGCCTGTTGGGATGATGTTCTGAAGAAGAAGCGCATTACGGGACACTGCGAAAACTTCGATATTCCTTGTGTGGAAAACGAACAGGGAGATCCTCCGTTTACAGAGTTCTATTTCAAATGTTCAGAGCACTTCCTCCGGTGGTGAAAAAGACTTTGCTGCTCCGCTATACTTGATAAAGACAAACCATAAAGATATTCCCTGTATTGCATGCACGGATACGAGGTAATAACCTGTTACTTAACAATAATGTGAGTTATATGAGAAGTTGTAAATTTGAACTCGTTTCAGCGACACCGTCTTAGTGTTTCCCTGTGAAGTGGGTCACGTCACTTGCCTGGACTGTTTCCGTCAGTACTGTATATCTCGGATTGCTGGAACGTCAATTTCTGGAACACCCCAACGGTGGATATACGCTACAGTGTCCTGTAGGTTGTGCCAATTCTTACATCGAAGATGTACACCACTTTAAGTTACTGTCGAAAGAACAGTATGAGCGTTATCAACGCTTTGCTACTGAGGAATATGTTCTTAAGAATGGAGGAGTGCTATGCCCTCAACCTGGCTGTGGAATGGGTCTTATCGTTGACGCGGAATGCAAACGAGTGCAATGTCAAGGTGGCTGTGGTGTACGTCCTTAAACACAATTATGAGCAGTTTCGAATTGTACTAATTGGATACATTTCAGTTTGTCTTTTGTCGCGATTGCTTGCAGGGCTACCATATAGGAGCATGTTTAGAAACGCCTCAACCAAATTCGGGTACCGCTCTGAATTATATCATCGATCCACTGCGAGCGTCCGAAGCGCGATGGGATGAAGCTTCCAAAATTGCAATCAAAGTTACTACCAAACCGTGTCCCCAGTGCCGAACGGCGACGGAACGGGACGGAGGATGTATGCACATGGTTTGTACTCGCTCCGGATGTGGCTACGAATGGTGCTGGGTCTGTCAGACTGCCTGGACGAGGGATTGCATGGCAGCGCACTGGTTTGGCTAGAGCGGCGAGGTGTAATGATCTAGGAACAAATTTAAGCGTTGGAGCTTTTTCTTTATAGTTATATGATAGACATTGAGATTATCAAAATTAAGCGAGTGGTAGAGAGTTATATTTTTTGAATAAATATTTTGTTATGTGATATTAAAATTCTCTGTCTGTTTCTGGTCTGTTACCGAATTTTCATCGCTCATTAAATAGGTTCTAGTGATATGCCAGCGGTATTCGAACTAACGGCCAATTCAATGATAAACTTTTCGTTTTCTCTTTCAGCCATATTCTCGTTTTCGTTCGAAAAGTATGTTGCTTACAAAAACAACCTTTTTGTTTGGCAACTAAGGCGAGAACAGAAACGAAAAAGGTTGTTAATTTGTCAACGAATCGAATTAAGATGGGATATACAGTTAGAATGACCAAAAAATTCAGTTTATTTTTTTGCATAAAAAGTTAGTAAATTTTTCGTAGAATACGCTCCTGAAACCCTTTTTTTTTTTTTTTTTAAATTCGAACTCCAAGTGTTTCTTTTCATCGTTTTTCGAAGACGCCTTTTTCGAGCGCAGCAGGTTTGAAGAGACGCTTGACCGAGAAGACCTATTTTCAACGCATTTTTCTCAAAAGAGCACTTTTGGAGTGGAATATGGAAAAATGTGATAAAATGGCGGAAAAAATTGGATTTTTTCAAAAAAGTACTTTTACTTTTTTTTCAATTTATCTACTAAATTCAAATGTAATTAATGCATTTTTTTTGGGTTAGCAGGTTTCAGATCAAAACTGCGACCAGGAGAGCCGGCACAAGCAAAATACAACTTTTTCAACGCACTCTAACTGATAACTCTTCTAACGGCCGCCATTTTGCAGAAAAAAAATTGAAAAAATATGTTTGGACACTACATGGATACACTTATAATTGTAAGAAAGTTTCGATTGATTTGAGTTAAAACTTCCCCTTAAATTTTTTTTTTCAAAAATTAGTTTTTTTCTCCTTCTAACTGTATATTCTCCCTTAATAAACATTCTTGTTTTAACCTAGTTGCTCTTCCCTTCTGTCAACAATCAATATGCAACCAGAGTCGATAAAGTCATTATCGACTCCTGTCAAGCACCTGTCTGCTGTACATAATTGCGCCTTTGTTTTGATTTGCTGTGTTATTTCGACAGAATATTTGAGAGTGTGTTCATGCGCGTTCATTATTAGGGGCGCAAGCTGACTGACTGAGCCAAGAAAAAAATCGTTTTTGTATGGGACCTACTGGTCTTAGAGTTAGTCTATGGTGTTCGTTTAATGGTTGTTAGTCTAATGTGTTAAGCATGGCTATCGGCTATTGATTGTAAATACTGTTTTTGAATATGATTTTATGAAATTGTAAATAAGGGAACGTCCATTAATTACGTCACGCAAAAATGATTTTTTCTAACCCCCTCCCTCCCTTGTGACGTTTTTTGTAAGGACCTTCAATTTTTTTGTATCGATCGTCACGTTTTAAACCCCCCTTATTGCGTGACATAATTAATAGATCTTCCCTAACCATCATAAATTGTTTTGTGTGAAACCACCAAAGCACTTACTCTAATCGACATAAAATTTAAAAGGGATTTGACTGCTCGAAATGAGGCGCCCAATTAAAGAGAAGTGTTACTTAAGACTGATGATGCCAATTTTTTTCAAAAGGATATGTGACTGAAGCTTCTGAAAAACAAAAGTACGTCTGTGTTATACTGGGCTTCAATTAAAAAAGTCAATTGCGACCAGGGTTGCCATTAGTTTTTGAAAAATATCATGTCACAAATAAAAATCTGGCATAATCTGGCAATACACGGAAATGTAAAAATTTCGACTAACAAGAGAGGTCAGAGGTTTTTCAAATGTTGATAGGCCCATTACAAATGTCATCCCAAAATGAGTCATTTTTTGAATAGTATACTCGCATACTTCAATAACAGACAAGCGTGGAATTACACTATTTCACGGACAGAAATGATGCATGATTGATATAACTTTTGCCATAGTTATCCCAAGCTTCGAAGATATTCTTGACATAGTTTATTTAAATGGTTGTTTGAAAATGATTTGATGTTTACATCAAGCATATATTTCATTTGAATCAACGTTATTGAACATCAACCATTAAATGCTTAAATCAAACATACATGTCATTATTTAAATCCGTGTTCATCGTTGAATCACTCATACTGGAAGGTTAAATAGGGCATATAGCAGCTCTACTGAGCCTGGTGGCTGCCATCCGCACTCAACGAAAAAGCGAACTATAATTTAGAAGAAAAAATAGTAATCTCCATTTAATTCCAACTACCTTTGCTTATCTTCGACAGATACGCGTATTTCGTCTACAATGTGCAGACTTCTTCAGTGACTCGTACTAATAACTCGACTGGGAAAAAGCGAAGGAAAAAAAATATCATGGCGGCGGCAGATCACTCGGTTGACTTGGACGACGACTTGGTTGAAGAGTTTTATGTTGACGAAGAAGTGGTAGAATTATTGAAATCGTTTGGATTATCCACGGCGGGCATCGAAGAGTTTGTAGAGCAAATTGTAACTATTCTTTAAAGTAGTTTTAATGAATTTTGATTTCAGCTAACGGGTACGACATTGATGCGCTACAATTAATCGAGCGTGAAGAAGTCGAAGCGCTTCTTCCTCCACCGCGACTAGCAGACCGAACCAAGTGCATTCGAGGATTGAATGACTGGCAATTTGCTGTCCACTCCTAGGGTCGCATGTTGATAAGAATGATATTTCCAATTTTCAAACATTGTTATATGTTGTTTAATTTCGTAATATCCAAAGAATATGTGCTTATTGAGTAAACGTTCCTATAATGGTGGTATTTTAGTGCAAAATGTTCCAATTAGAACATATTGCACTAAAATACCACCATTATAGGAACTTTTATCGTAAATTTAACGATTTTTAACGTAGGACTACGTTTTTCTTTTCTATACCGGGTGCCGTTTAAAAATTTTGAAAACTGAGAGCGTTACGCAAAAGTGAAAGGTTTTTGAACGCTTATAACTCTCGTTCGACTAAACAGAATGACTTCATTCATACACCATTTGATCAAAAAGACTCACAAATTTTTTGCATTGAAATTTAAATGAAGTTCAATTACTATAAGTATTTCAATTTTTCATTTGAAAATGACCTTCTTTTGCTCCCATACAAATTTGCATATCAACAGGTTGAAAAATGTGTTTCCCTCAGCAGAGGTCATAGGAAACGAGCAACAAATGTCTTCTTCTTCTTCAAAATAACTTTTCCCCGTCCCACACAAATTTCTGAACGCACAAAGCTATTGGTCGAAAATGACATCATATTTGCGTTACGCTCTGATTGGTTCATGCTGCCGCATTAACCGTGTCAGCAATTGCGAAACATGTGGGAACGACCAACAGACCAATCAGTTCACGCTGTGCATCCGTATGCGACAGACGTGTTCGGCAAAGTACGCCAATGGACAACGCCGCTAGAAGACCATAATCATCCACGTCACCTGCAGATGGCCAGCCACAACGATGTGGAGTTGAACGAAAAAGAAGGGATATCGCAAACTATTTCTCCCACGTCAATTTAATCCGTCCTTTTCAGGACGACCAGCTTGCTTACTAAAGAGTTTGGTTGAAGTTTTCTCTTGTTACCGCGTTACGGCTGAACATAGCATTCATTAAACGCCGCGTCCCGGTGTATATCACAAAGAACTAACGAACGAAATTGACGAATCCATGTTAAAAAAACTAGAAGGGACAGCCCAATGGGGTTGTACGCAAAGTTGACGTAGGACTACGATGCAATGTGCAATTTAGATCGCTTGATTGTTTAAAGAGTGGCCGAAATTGGTTTCCTTCCAAATCGAATTCCCATACACTAAACGTTCGCACTACAATCTTTATTATTTGATATAGCCTCTCTTGGTATCTTAATTCATTCATCTTGCTTTCACTGGAAATAATATGTATGACATATGATAACAAGATACTCTATATCACGTAATATACCTTGCAGTGCGAATGAGTTTTGTTCATTTGGGAAACTTATACTCAAGAAGCTGGTTTCATTCACCTCCAATTGCATACGGTTTCTGCTAGGCCTATGTGTTCCACAATGCCAAAAGTGCAAATGTTGAAAACATTACGGCTTCGGCACAGGAAAGATGTTTTTCACAATCGATTATCCCGAAACCCAGCCTCGAGCTTTCCAAAACACATGTCAATTTTCTTTTCCATTTGTTTGGATGGCCCTGAAAAGGGGTTCGAGGGAACAGCTACTAACACCACCTCATTTCGTCATGAAGCTAGTTTACTTGACCATGGCTTCGGTTCGCTCGGAAACCTCGTGATTAGCTAGCTCTCCCGGCAGCTTGATCGAGGGGCAGTTTGAGTTTCCAGAGACGTCAGGGCCATCCGCCAATTGATTTAAGTCAGTCGGGCAGATACGCTTTCAATCCGCTCGGAAATGTCAATTATGAAGCTGTTCATAACACCGACAAACCGACATGAATGACAATAGAAAATGTCTTACTATTTCTGTTCAAATCATATTAGTGACATCTATCTTCGTGTTCGCTGAGATCGTTTATTGAAGCCACGAATACGCTTGGGAACTTGATAAGACGGTTCATGTCTGAGCTATTCTGGGCACATTTAGTTGATCTAGATCAAATGATTCTATGGTTTTTGACAGATGGGATCGCTGCACATTTGAATCGGTCGTTATGGATTCTTGATCAATAGTGAAGATTGAGTTTCATGTCGGTTTGTCGGTGTTCATAATGCTTATTGTTTTGGAGGAAACGACAGTATCGGGATAAAATGCTTCAACATCCGGTAGATAAGGTGTTATACACGGAAGAAACAAAGTACCTAGAATTGAGTATTTTTAAACTTAAAGTTGAGTACTGTTGTTGAACTGGAGAGATGGGTAGATTTGATTCTGCACATTAGGTAAACATTACTCAATGGGTGAGTACTTTATTGACAACAAATTTTTGAGTAAAAATGGAAGTCATTTGCATACTTTTATTATTTGAAGTATATTAGATTTAAAAACCGAAAACCAATAAATATGTTACGGTATTAAACTAGCCGTTATTGTTAAAAATTAAGAAACAAGGAAAATGAATAAAATTTTCAAGTAAATTTATGTTTTTATTCTATCATCACGAGAATGGCACTTTATTTTAAAAGTTGTATAACATTTACTAATTAACCGTGCGGAAATGTGCTCTTTTTTGGTTTTTACGAGTTTTATTGCATTAGGTTGAATTTATCCACCATAAACTTTGTATACAGTTACTCAAATTTGAGTACTATGGCATATACTCAAATTTGGCTTCCCGCACTGAACTCCAGAGTTGGGTGAAATGAACTTAATTTTGGGGACTTTGTTTCTTCCGTGTACGTTTTTTTCTTCCGAGCCTTGTAGCTGGAACTGTTTGCCTTCTGAGATGGTGAAGCGAGAATGCACCTGAGAGCATATTCTGTTGATATGATCGACCACCTGGTATTCATTATCCTTATTGCGTTGTAGATGGTTGTGGCCTGTTTGGGAGTTCATAGTCTATTATTTCCGATAGACGTCTAGGTCGAAATAGTGCTAATTGAACGATAGACCAGCATTGGGAAATAAATATGTAAGAAAATTCTATTGTTAACATTTAAAATAGCATTTGGTGGCCCTAAAAAGGCCCGTTTGGTTTCAATAATGATACGGCCCTGGTTGTATTTTCTACGATGATTGAACCACATACATTCACAAAATTATTTGATTCCTATCGAATGATTGAAATTTCAAACAGCAAAAGAGATATATTCAACCAAACAATCTCTTTAATAAGCAAACTGATTTGGTCGTACTGAAAAGGACGGATATAGCTGACGGGGGAGAAACATTGTTCACGGTTGAACTTGGGGTTTCTTCTTGGTATTCTTGGTTCAGCTCCTCGTCAAAGCGGGTGGCCATCTGCAGGTGACGTGGTATGATTCTTGTCCCGTTGTTGTCACGGGCGGCTTTTCCCATCAACTCGTAGGTTTCAGTAGCCTTATTTCTCGCAGCGATGTTGACGGGAGCATCGACCCAAACAGCCAACTGCCCCAACTTCTCTGGATAACGAATGCTCACCAGTGCATCCTCCAGTATGGTCGCACGCCTACTGCGTCGCTACAGTACATTTTGCTCTGCACAGCACTATACCGTAAGACTGAATCAAATTTTCATTCAACGAAGTCAATGTGATACTAAGTGCATCAAAGGGGACGAACTTCAGTTATTAGGCCACAATAATTAGTTTTAATTAGTGCACGCTAGACGGATGATTTTCTTAACAGAAATGTTTCTAATTTGCTAGCCAGCAACTAATCCGGTATGCATAACTAGGAACTAAAACGAGCTCAACCACATAGTCTAGTCGGTCTCTGACGTGTCGCAATTCGGCTCGAATTATCCCATCTAAAATTTCGTTCGATAGTTGTTCAACGGTCTTTGTGATATACTCCGGGACGCGGCGTAATTGAACTACAAACCGACAAAAGAAAAATTCAACCAAACAAACTCTTTAGTTAATAAACTGATTTGGTCGTCCTGAAAAGGACGGATTTAATTGACGAGGGTGGAATAGTTTGTGATTCCCCTAGGGTTGTTTGTCTAGTCACTGGCGTCTATCTTAGCGAGGTTGACAGGAGCATCGGCACCAACAGCCAACTGTGCCAACGCCTCTCTGCACTCCCGCTTCACTTTACTCAATTTTTGAGTACAATGGTATGCTATCTCTTCTTCTCTCACGGAAATGTTACTCAGTTTTCGTTAAAAGTGAATTTAATCAAAAATCCATATCCGTGAGAGAAAAAGAGGTAGCATACAATTGTACTCAAAAATTGAGTAAAGTGAAGCGAGAGTGTGGGCAACGACTGTTCGCCAGTGCACCATCCAGGGTGCTTGCTGCCGCAAACTGTGTTGCAAGAGCCTCTGCACAGCACCACGACTGATGCAAGACTGAGTCAAAATTTCAGCTAAGAGCTGGTATGTCATGGCGTCGGATGCTATTGCACAAAAGAAGGCGGTACCAACGAAGGCAATGTGATACAAATTGCACCAAAGGGGACGAACTTCTGTTAATGCGCCACAATAATTAGTTTGAATTAGTGCACGCTAGACGGATGATTTTCTCAACAGAAATATGCCTAATTTTCTTCCCACCAACAGCAACTAATCCGGTACGCATAACTAGGATCAATGGCGAACACCACCACATGGTCACTGATGTGTTGCAGTTTGGCTCGAATTATCCCTTCTGACTTTCGTTCGTTTGTTGTTCAACGTTCTTTGTGGTATAATCGGGGACGCGACGTTTAATGATTGCCATATTCAGCCGTGATGCGGTAATTGAATTAACAAACAGCACAATAGAAAAATTCAACCCAACTCTTTAGTTGGTAAACTGATTTGGTCGTCCTGATAAGGACGGATTTAGTTGACGGTGGAGATATGTTTTCGATTCCACTTGGGCTTTCTTTCTTCGTTCAGCTCCTCGTTGTTGCGGATGGCCAGCTGCAGGTGACGTGTGATGAATCTGGTATTCTTGTTTTCACGGGCGGCGTTTTCCACCGACGCGCTCGCAAACACGTCTGTCGCATACGGATGCACAGCGTGAACTGATTATTGGTGTTCGGTCGTTCCCACATGTTCCATAATCGCTGGCAAGGTTACTGTGGTAGTATGAACCAATCAGAGCGTAGCGCAAATATGATGTCATTTTCGACCAATAGCTTTGTGCGTTCAGAAATTTGTGTGGGACGGGGAAAAGTTATTTTGAAGAAGAAGAAGACATTTGTTACTCGTTTCCTATGACCTTGCTAGGGAAATCACATTTTTCAACCTGTTGATATGCAAATTTGTATGGGAGCAAAAGAAGGTCATTTTCAAATGAAAAATTGAACTACTTATACTAACTTAACTTCATTCGAATTTTGATGCGAAAAATTTGTGAGTCTTCTTGATAAAATGATGCATGAATGAAGTCATTCTGTTTAGTCGAACGAGAGTTATAAGCGTTCAAAACCTTTAGCACATGGAACTTAACTGAAGTAC
>JASCZW010018260.1:0-15705 GCA_034211315.2 Aedes japonicus
ATGTCATCATCTTCACCAAGACGGGTCTAGCTGACTTCATCGACTCTCTCAAGGTTTTTGGTACCTCTTACAATATGTACCGTTGTAACCGTAGTGAAAAGAATATCAATAAGCCTTTGTTAGGAGGTGTTCTCATTGCTGCTGCCCAAAAGTACCCTAGCTCGATGATTGAATTGACGAATGGACAAAATTTGAAGCAAGTATGCGTTCCGTAAACTATCAAGGGCTAAACACTGTTGTTACTGGCTGGGTACATTCCACCAGACCGTAGCCAGGATGTATCAACCATTGATACGGATATTGCTTCTGCTCAGGAGCTTTGTAACGAAGGATCCTCCAATGATTTGGTTCTGGTTTGTGGAGATTACAACTAGCAACGACTATCTTAGACTAGTGGAGATGATGGGCTTCGGTATGACAACTCTTCTCCATTGCATACCGCAGCTGCTAGCCTGGTCGATGGGGTCGACTTTCTAAATATGTCTCAAGCTAATCAAAATCGCAACTATCTGGATAGAGCGCTTGAACTGATGTACTTTTCCTCTGAGAATGTTATCAACATACCAACAGCTGTTGTCCCTTGCGGACCGTTGATCTTAACCATCCTCCATTGGATATTTCCGGGCCTATTCCTCGCATGCAAGCTACTTTTCCTATACGATGTGAAGAAAGACCTTTGAACTACCGCCGACTTGATTTTGATTGAACTTGTGGTATTGGGGATCGTGTTCTGTGCCTAAAGCTTGATTCAGCTGTTTCCAGTACGTTTAATAATAATTCAGGCGTACCACTAGGCAGTAAGCTAGGGCCCTTGCTGTTTGCGTTGTTCTTCAACGATGTTGCTTTGTTGCTAGGATAGAACTACGTACTCTTATACGCAGACGACTTAAAAATCTACCTGGTGGTGAGCTCTATTGAGGACTGCTACTGGCTTCACTTTCAACTACCAAATTGATGAGAATGTCCTCGATTTGGGTGTGACACTGGACGAAAAATTTACATTTAATCAGCATATCAGCACTATCATCAAGAAAGCTTCACGACAATAAGGATTCATCACTAAAATCTCCCGTGATTTCACCGATCCTCACTGCCTCAAAGCACTCTGCTATGCACTTGTTCGACCAGCTATTGAAAATGCTGCGGTAATTTGGACAGTTGGACGTATCAACTGTCATGTGACCTCAGAAGGGAACGTGTTCAACGTGGATTCATACCAGTGCACTCAGAAGCCTACCGTAGCGTAATCGTCAAGATCTCCCTCCGTATCCCGAGTCCATCTAGGACTCGACCCTTATCGCAAAGATTGTGAACAACTTAGAACTCCATCTCTACTGTTCGCCAGATTCCATCGGACTTCTTACGGTTTAAATGAGCTACTGACAACATGTGTTCGCACCTTTTCGTTGGTTGTCGACCTCTACGACTTGAAGAATCTTCTAGATCTTTTCAAAATATAAGAACTGCCTCAAGACTGCTACAATCTAGGATACAATCATTCTAATACATTCATGTAGACTACGGTCAGATGAATCAAACAAAATAAACATTAAAAATACATGCGTCTTGTTATGCCGTAAAAGTCATTTTAACAAATTCTAATTGCAATGAAAAAAAGTAGAGCGAAAAAACGGGTTTTTTTTAAGACCTATCCTAAGGGAAGCTAGAAAACTGGTATAAAACGATACGTAAATGACACAGAAGTTAAGTTTCTTCAACAAAGAAAAAATCCTCGCTCTATCGTCGCATTTTCGTGCGACAGGATGAGCACCTTTTTAACAAATGTCAAATTTGGCAGCTCCTTCTCGGAATGACCAATCAGTTCTAACCAAAATTTCTCCAAACGCTGTTCCTTTCTCTGGAATCCGACAAGCACCAAATGAAGCACGTTGTAAAACGTTTTTTGTCTTCTATAACCAAACATGATGGAATTGAGTAAACCATTCTGAACGACCGTTGTGAGAATATCAGCATGAAAATCTCACATGCACATAGCGTGTTACCAATCATTAAAGCTTTTTCTTTTTTTCTGTTCTTTTTCCTATCCTATGATCGCGAGCAATACCATATGACATCCTAAAGTCAACTCTTCAAAAGCAGAAACATCGAGCCAACACAGAGCAATAAGTATAGAACGATATAAACCCTAACCAATTTTACTTTCAGCCAAATTTCCTAACACAATCAAATGACCACTACATATATTACAGGGAAAGGGAGGGACCATCAGGGCACCCAAGTTAAACGATTTGGATAGGGAGCGTGGGACTGCCTCCTCCCTATTGTTAACATTTCGCGGAACGTGGGTGGGCTCTTCAACCCCATCTATTGGTTTTTTTTTCTGTCAATCGAGGGCTCGATTTTAATGATGTGGGTGTGAACTTTGGGGATTCTCTTTCCCTATATTCGCGAGTTTCGCGCAAGCGTATCTGCTTACGGGCCCACTCAAACGTTTTTGGCCCTTAATACAGGAGCTTGATGATCACAAACAACAATAGAATAGAATAGTATGTTAATGTTAATTTGTTGAATAGTTTCTTAGAATAGAACTTTCTAAAATATAGGTAATAAAGTTGAGTTATTAGTACGAGAAAAGGAAGAAGTCTGCACATTGTAGACGAAATACGCGTATCTGTCGAAGATAAGCAAAGTTAGTTGGAATTAAATGGAAGATACTAATTTTTCTTCTAATTTCTAGTTATTGGTATACTTTGTTTTTTTTCAAAATTAATCTAGACTGCCATTTTAAAAGGGTTTAAGTTTTTTGATAGTTTTGTTTTAAATCAACAAAATTAAAAAAAACGACAAGGCTTACAAAAATGTGACTTTTAGAGAATCGTCCTAACTTTTATGACCAAAAATGTAAAAATGGTGAAATCAATATTTTAAAATTTAAAGTCAATTAATCTTAGAATTGGACAAAATTTGGACAAAAAGGCAATATAATTGTCTAAAAGTTCGCCATACAGTGCAAGAAGGGAACTTTTAATGAAAAAAAGTTTTTCTAACAACATTTTTTTTCATGTTAACATAACTCAAAAAGGACAAGACTAACAAAAAAGTGGTGTATGAGTGACTTTTAGAAAATTGTCAAACATTTATGAATAAAACTGTAAAAATTGTTTAGCCAAAAAAATGACTTTAAACTTACAGTCAATTTACAAAATATGGCTAAGCTTGGACTTGGACAAAAAAAAATATTAGAGGGAATATAATTGTCTAAAGGTTCGCCATACATCGAGAGATGGGCACTTTTAAGGAAAAAAAAGTTTTTCTAACAACAAATTTTCCATGTCCTATTTTTACTAAGTATCGCGCCAACTAGTCTTATAATTTGTTCCATAAACCTCACAGAAGCCAATTAAATTTAATTATAATGACAATTTGGATTTTTAAGGGACTTTGAATGTTTGAAAAATCGAGGATACCATTTGGAAAGGGCTTGTTTATAATTTTTTTTTTTAAACTTTGGTGATAATACAATTTAATCCTGTTTATTATCAAAACTTTGAAGTATATTACAAGCCGGACAATAAATTGGAAAACAAAAGCTTTATCATAATATCTGAAGTATTGACCCATGACTCAATAGCAGCTCAGTAATTTATATCAGTATTGCTAATTTCATTAAATAAAATTCAATATATTGTTAAAAAAATATTTTCATGTCAGATGGAGCAGCGGCCCATTACAAGAACAAAAAGAGCTTTGCCAGCTTGTGCAATTAGAAGTCCAAGTGTGGATTGGAAGCAGAATGGCACTTCTTTGCAACGTGTCATGGGTCTATTTGATGCTATTGTTGGTACTTTCAAACGAATGGCAAAGAGAGCATGCCTTGCTCAGGATTATGGAAACACAATCAAAACCACTCGGGAACTATATGGCTGGGCAGTTGAACAAACAAATAAAAGTACTAGAAAACTGAATTTCTGCTTCATATCAGCTGAACAGTATGCAAAAATGTCAGAAGCACTTGAGGAGTTCTATAGCCACGTAAAGACAATACCTGGTACACTGGTTCAATGCTTTGTACCTAATTCAAAGGATAATCCAAGATTTATAGATTAAATATATAAAGCTATTTTAATTACTAATACGTGAAGATGTACTTATAAATAAAATAAAACCTCTACCAAGCAAAACCTATGAGTTTTCATTGACATAAACAGTACTTCGAAAATACATATAATGTCATATTTGAATCGTCTTTAAATGGATATGCATCAAGTCTAATTACATTAGAATTTTCTAATTGGATTAGAACTTGATGCATATTCATTTAGAGACGATTCAAATATGACATCCGCTATTTTTTTAGATTTATCAGCACCCTCTATCACAATTTTTCCCATAACTTTTACACGTACAGATCGCCCCTTAAATGGGAATATCCGAACAAGCAGATGAATGACTTTTAATTAAACGTACATGTTTGGTTCTGTTTTACTGATGTAAAGGGAAATAGAATGTTTTTGACCCTTTTCAAATGTTAGTCTAGATAACTATTGGTTTTTCCAAAGATGTTCAGTACATTCAATTCTTTATGACTGCTCAATTTTTTTGGGTTCTATAGGGGTATTGAAGATCATAATTAGACGAATTTGAGTGATACACGGTAAAAATTGGACATGAAAAAGTGGTTGTGAGAAATTTTTTATTTTAAATGTTCATCATGCAAAGTATGACGAACTTTTAGACAATTATATTAATTTTACTAAGAACAAATTAGACCAATTCTAGGATAGCCATTTTTTGTAAATTGACTTTTAATTTTAAAATATTTATTTTTAGCGTGTAGGAATCGGTTTTAATTTTTTTTTTAATAAAAGTTTAAACAATTTTCTTGAAGTCACTCATACTCACTTTTTTGTAAGTTTTTCCTTCTTGAGTTATGCTGATTTACAAATATTGGATCAAAAATTTTAATCCTCTCTTCAAGTGGCAGTCTAGATAAATTTTGAAAAAACAAAGTATGCAAAGTTGCTTGAAAAGACACACCCACAAAGTTCCCCCAATCACAGAAGACGAGTTGGAGTGAAATTTGACTATAATCATGCATCAAATGGTCGACATTTTATATTAAGTCTATTTAACATGGGTTGAAACATGCACGGCTCATTTTTTGAAAAGCATTAGTTGGTAGAACAAAAATTCTGGAGCATTTGGTTTCTTTGTTGTTGCTGTAAGGTGACTGGCACAATGGGTTTACTGCAGTGAAAAATATGTGTCTATTATACAAATAGACAGAGACTTAATGGTATTTTAAAAACGACAGCAGTGTTACCACCCTAGGGTGACGGAACTCCTGTAGCATAAAAAAAGCAAAAAAATATTGTAAAAAACTTGTAAAAAAGTTAATCCGCAGACAGACGTTCGACTTAATCTCATTTACCTGTGTAAAAAAATGGCTTTCATCAAGATATCAAGTAGCAATAACCTATGAGATGGCGCCAAAGATTTGTTTTTATTGGTAAGGAAAAAATGGGTTGCCAGTCAAACTGTCGAATATATCGTAGCAATAAGTTGAATAGGCGGCGCTACTGTGCAAGATAATTCCAACGTGATTACATTTGAAATTTCACACAACAAATTTGAACTTAATCTTTGCACTAAAATTTAGCGATGCCAAAGTCGATACAAAGTCAA
Source organism: Aedes japonicus (assembly GCA_034211315.2). NCBI lineage: Eukaryota > Metazoa > Arthropoda > Insecta > Diptera > Culicidae > Aedes > Aedes japonicus. The sequence continues at coordinate 5,647 of JASCZW010018260.1, forward strand.
AATGATCACCTAAGGAGTATCAGCAAAGTAAAATAAAAACAAAAGTGAAACCTAATCTGTCCCAGCTGTGTAGCCAGATCTTCTAAGCGGTACGATTTGAACGGGCTGGACAAAGCCAGCAGAAAATGATCCACATGCCAATCTGTTTGTCTGAGCAATTGTGCATGACGTGCAAACCGCAGCAAGTGATGTTGAGGACGTCAAAGCCAGGGCTGGCCTGCAGATCTCGGATTTCTCCAATCAATTCTTTGAACGCCTCCGGTTGACAACCGGACCATCCATAGATCATCTTCTTCAGCAATGCTGGAAAAAACACTGTTTCATTCCGTTAATGAGATCGTTGGATCGAGTAGATTAAACAAAAAACACTATTCAAATCATTTGAAAAAGGTGTACGGTTCATTTCATTTGACAAAAATTCCCGATGGAGTTTGAAATTCACGACTTTTTCTCGCATATTTCCCAATGATTTTGGTTTCACGCATTTTTCCCGAATTTCCCGATTTTCCCGAGTCTGTGGCCACCCTGATAGTGCAAAGGTGAATATAACAACAGATCATATCGTCTTTAGGCATTATTCCACGTAAGAATACTCCCAACTCCCCTTCCCAACAGCCGAAACGATCTGAAGCAATCGATAAATAAAAATCAAATAACCATGATTCAAAGTGCAGTGTAACGAGCCGACGGACGATTACAGTCAGTCAGTCCAATGATTCCGAAAGCGATTATGCTGATGAGCATGATACTATCTCCTTCGAAGCTGCCTTCTTTGTTGTGCTCTCCCGGTTGCCTCCCGTTTTTCCGCAATGACACAAATCATTCGAATGAATTATGAAAGGTTATGCCGAATGACTATGGGGAAGTGCTCGGAAAAGTGCTTATCCAATCGGCTTTCTTTTGCCGTGTGCCATTTTCCTCCTATTGATCATTATATGTAGCTGCACGATCTAAAATGCTCTTGTTCGTGACGTAGTCGAGAGACGGTGGAATGTGAGTCTACATTATTTGGCGGATCCCCCAAGTGTGTACTCCTTTCTTTGACCACCAAACAAAGGGCGATTCGACGGCTGAAGTCGAAATTGCTGACGATGATGGCTTCGGTGAAGCCATCGATAGCAATCTTCCGAACCGTGGTCCGTTTTTCTTCGTTATTTGCCTTCTGAAAGGGCCGTCCAATTGCTTTTGGCTTTGGGCTTTTGATGGTTGTCCACTCCATATTCCTCCCTCGCTTCAGTAACAAAGCAATGCAATAACTCTACGATTGTGTACAGTTGTCAATGGATGGGCGGGAATTTGTTCAAGAAGTTGATGGGGATGATTGGATTTGAATGACCCAGAAAATGAAGCAATAATAACATATAATCATCCTAGCCATAGGGATAGCAATTTTGGAGTTGGCACAGGGATTTTTGCCAGCATTCGGAAACAGCTCTCACCACGGGTGAATGGAGCCGTGATTGTGCGATAAACTTGGAAGCGATGAGGGTATGGTATGATAGACAAATTGTCTTCTAAACTCGATTGATTCGGCATTAGATTCGAATAGAACAAACGAGTAGCAGTGAAAATTCCTACCCGGATTCACTTTCATCCATCCAATCCGGATGAAAGTGAAACCGCACATTGTCGTTAACCCAGCTGGCCTTCCAAACGATCCGAGGGCGCTGCTAGCAGGTAGACGAACACTTGGCGCATTAAACCTCCCGGTAATGAGAAGAAACGCACCATAAACATACGAGGCAGGCAAAGGCAGCGAAGAGTGCAATTCCCCGCCGTATTTTGAACCGGCCTTCTTCTGCGCACACACAAGCACACACTTCACCTATATCATTTGAATTCATTGCCATTTGCGGCACGTTCTCCGGATATAGAGACCGAACGGGCGGATCGGGTGCCTCTGATGGGCAACTTGGAAATCTGCAGCCAGTTAGGCGACTGGTTATTATTACAGGCATACGGTGAGGACATCGTCGACGATGACGACGCCGCGCCGTTCGGTCGTATCGTAGCAAAATTAATGGCCAAAGTAAAAGAATGAAAGTGAAAACCGAAAGTGGTTCACCAGCTCTCTTGGGCAACCGTAACAACATTGATACCTTTTCCAGCAGCGACAGACCAAAGGGACACCGACTGACAGCCGACCACACCATTATAATGGTTCTTCGGCCTGAAACGTGTTTGATTTCAAATAACGGTAGCGGAGCGTGATTACTTTGTTAATGTCCATCGTTGATCCCTCGGCTTTTTTTCCCCACGCAGCCGCCGGCTTGAGATGATGGGAACGCACATGATGCAGCACTGTCAATCGTCACCCAGGTACCAGCAAAACGTGATCCAGGTGGCTTACCGTGGATGCTATAAATCATTCCCCCAATTTAAATTAAGTCCCACGTTGCAGTGTAATTCCATACATATGAGTGGAGACCACTTCCGGTCTATCTTGCCAACACAAATCATGCTAATACATGGTAATCTGCATGCAGAAGAAGAAAGCCGGTCACTGGAAATGAACGTACAATTCTTCTACGCTATCCATTATCATGGGTCGTAATTATTAAGCTACCAGCGCCATAAACAATCGCTCCCTGATTGCTGTTGTTGGGCTAGGCGAATGGGGTGTTCCCGAGTTCCTTCAAATTCCACCACCGCGGACCATGTCTTGGTGGTCATATTTTGTCGGCTTACTGGCTGAGTGCCAGCGCGGCGCGGCGGACCGTCTTCTTGGAATGCCGTGTTTATGACACTTTATGGGTAGTGGTTTGTTTTATGTGTGGGAAACCACTGCCACTGTCGGCGGATGGCGGCGGTGCGAGCGAGACAACCGCGTAAATAATTATGATAATTACATAATTTATACTGGGACGTGTGTGCGGTCGGTGGTGGTCGTACAGCCGGAAGCCTGGGTGGCATCCGAGCGAAGGAGCGAGATTACAATGAATGTATGTGCTTTTCCTTTGCTTACATGAATAGATCTCACAGTAAAGTCTAGTGATGCACGGTGAGTGGTGCCGTCCACATGTCTTCAATGCAAATTTTGCTGATTTTCATAATCCTAAAATGCAGCGTAACCGAGAAATTTAGTAAGGTTAACATGTAATACGAGACATGACTGTATATATAATGGAATACAATTTCATTTCGTCCGATAAGAACATTGGTTTAATGGGGCGAGCATAAGAAGGTGCAATTATCAACAGTGAAGTTAGTTGACTGTAAACTTAGAAAATGTATTCCTTAAATGGTGTTTGCTTTTCACACTCGACTGGGATTGTATTACATATTACTGTACGAGTATCGAACAGAAGAATATCGGTAACTAATTCTGAAGACCTGGCTGCTGATTGGTAAATAATCAAGGAACCATCGGTTTTATTTTACGCTGAGTAGGCTATGCCTTCGGACAAGTTTGACGTACATTTTCAACTGTTCCAGGAAAAAACATAATTTAATGGAAATCAATCCTAAATCTAAGTTTGTTCAGTACTTTAGTGTGCTAGTTCTTTTCACAATATTCGGAAAACCCGGGAACCTCCCAACCCGGACCACCATAGACGCTGAACAAAGGACAGAAAGCAGGATCGAAAACGAATTCATAGAAACCAGAAGATCTATTTTTGAGGACAAGCTGAGGACCCAGTACATGAACATGTACCATTGCCAACACCGGAATACAGTAAAGAAATTTTTAATGGAACCGAGGACAAAAACCAGCATCAAGTCTGAATAGTGCTAAAAGTACCGTACCATTTTTTTGACTCTTTTTACTCATCTATTGTTTTATATTCACTACTCCTGCTTGATTATAGAGACTGGACCCTGAATGCTTTGGTAGGCTGTAGTTTTGGTAAGTTGTATCTATCAAATTTCAATGGATCCTTTATATTTTACAACCATTGCATATTGCATTAATTGAAACGCCGGGTGTGAGTGACCAATTTCTACCGAATTTAAGCGATTCGGTGGCACTTTGCACTCATTGGAGCATCCTTCTGTTTGAAGGCTCGTTTCCTAACCATTTTTCCAGCTCATGTGACTGGGCGAAGATTCATTGGATAATAATTGGGTGATATCCTACCGTTACAAGCTATGTATTAACATATTTTCCAAGTATTTTGCATTGGTAAGTAATACTTTCATTCATTCAATTTTAACCATATTTAATCAAAGGTAAACTCTCACTAAATACGCGTCAATCAAGCATTGCACATACGCTTGATTGAAAGTTTCCAGTATGTCACTACTGGAGCGGGGCTTATTGTGTACGAAGATAGCTTCGGAATGCTTGCGTTCTTGAAATGGGCTATTGGAGTCGCGGTAGAGCTGTCACCTTCTAATCCCGGATTTAAGCTTTTGCAACTGTAAACAGCAAATATGAAACAGTTGCAGGAAGATTCTATCCATAATACCGCTGCCAGACGGTGGGAATTAGGATTGTAAACACACACACACACCATCGGTTTTATTTACGCTTGATCATTAGAATCCGTCTGCAGTATGGTTGTCATGTTTTTGGAGATATGGAGCCGCTAGCAGTCCGCAAAAGGCACCCTCAATATTGAATACAGGGTGGCAACGAATTATTGTCAGTAATATAAATGTCCATAACGAATGGCGCAGACGGAATAGGCCCAAATGTGGACGGAGAGAAGCTTTCTAAAGTGAAATTTATAGGAATTCACTAGTTTTAGTTTAAAAACTGTATAAATTTGTGATTTCCTATTTTCAAAAAGTGATCAAGTGACGTGTTACTTTTCCTAGTTTTCCAATAACAATCGTAAGCGTTTAAAAAAAAGTAATGCAGCCGTAGATGATTCTTAGACGCTTCGCAACAGACACTCACCGATTCTTGAGGTGTGTAGTTTTGTCCCAAATAATTATCAAGAGTTGAAAGAAAGTTAAAATTTGAAAGATTCAAGACTGCTTCCAATGTTACTGAGCATGTATCCACATATAAGAAAAACCAAGGGATTGATATCTGATGATGAGGTATGTCATTCTGGTTGTCATTTGAAATGGGGCAAATTTTGGTTACACAACTGATATTTACACATGACTCTATAAATAGTACACACAGAGAAGGAACAGAGGAGGAAATTGGTCGGTTGAAAAAGAACAAACCTGCTTGAGTTGATTAATTCTCAAGCGAGCTATTAATATACGGTGGAATCACTGGCCAGGGCGCTGCAGTTACCAAGATTTGGGAGGAGGAGTGTTCACCGGAGGATTTGATGGAAGGAATAGTGTCCCATCTACAAGAAGGGAACAAGTTGGATTGCTGCAATCATCGTGCAATAACGCTGCTGAACACAAGTTGCTCTCCCAAATTTTATGCTGCCACCTATCACTAATTGCAAAGGAGTTTGTGGGGCAATACCAAGCGCGATTCATGGGTGCCTGCTCTACTACGGACCAGATTCGGCAAGTGCTGCAGAAATGTCGCGAATCCCGAGTAACAATTTCAGTTCTATTCCAGCCGTATAGAACTCTCCCGGCTTTGTTGATGAAACTACATTCAAAACTGTTTTGTCCATCAACACCTCCTCTATGCATCTTTAAAGCCGAAATGTGTACAAAGTGGCCCACTCTATAAGCGGTTGTGAAAACAAATTCATAAAACCTTCAAAGACCATACAGATTTTGGAAAATGTTCTAGTGAAAGATGTTATGACCACTTAAGAACCATCATAAAACCATAATTGGCCGCCATCAAAATCAGCATAGGGCCGAATGGCTACGGCTATCAAACTTCACGGCGATATCTGTGGTTGGTTTTTGTTGTTCTGCTTTGTTCGATTCTCTGCTCTTCTGATTCTTTCAACAGTAAATAATAGCTGAGAAAAAGTTCTAGCGTTGCGGGAAATTATCTTTGAAAGCAAAAATTATCTTTAGAAACAAATTGAGTTTTTTATTGCGTATCATGATCCAAATCATATGCGCATTTAATTTTATGGTGAATATTGGCACGATGAAGAGCTGAAAATTATTGCGCCTCGGAGATTATGCGAGTTTACAACAACAAAAACAAATTGAAAGAAATATATTCGGAAAATTAATCATGAAACTTCTGAAAATTTTTGGATTTCGATAAGGTTATCTAAACGAATACCGAAGTTTGTCTCAGATATACAGTTCAATTAGTGTTACCTTTAAAATTTGGTGAATTTATTTTTCCACATTTCAATTATTTCATATATTCCAATATGGCGATTGCAAGAAATCACAGTTTGCCAAGAAGCCAATTTATCTTAGCAATGGCTACAATAAAACTATCTGGTCGCTTGATAGCTTTCCTCAATGCCAATAGCCGTTTAATGCATTTATTGGAGGCAAAATGGTTCTAAAATGCTTTTTCAACTGACCATAATAAGATAATACGAATGAGTCCTACAACGGCATTTCAAAACAGCATTTTGTGAGGTTTATAAAGTCAAAATACAACCTTTGATAGGAGTAAATGGAATTTCAGAAGTCAAGGTTTTTAATATCGTTGTTAAAAGCTGTGTAGGTTCTTATAAACCTGACTAAAAGTTGAAACCTATTGGCATCTTTTGCCGCCACAATAAAACCGAATTGATTTCTAGTGGCTTTCATAAAGCTTTAATGAAAATTTAATAAAGCTGGATGGTTTTGGCAATGTTACTTGGGATAGAACGTGCCTACATATCCTATTTCAATCGATTTTACAACAGCTTTCGAAACAATCGAAACTGACGCGGTTGGTCAAAGCAACGATGGATCGAGTGATGTGTGTCGTCCGAGTATCAGGCACTCTCGAGTCCCTTCGAATCTCAGAGAGGGTTACGACAAGGTGATGAGTTGTTGTGTTTGTTGGTTAACATTGCATTGTAATTCGAAGAGCTGGGATCGAACACGAGTGGCACGATCTTCAGGAAGTCTGTCCAACTATTTGGCATCGCGGACGACGTTGATACCGTGGCACGTAACTTTGAGACGATGGTTGAAACGTCCATCAGACTTAAGCTGAAGCTGGTAGGATTGGGCTTGTGATTAATGCGTTGAAAACAAAATACATGAAGGAAGAAGCTCTACGAGAAGACAATGTTAGCCTACTACCACGAGTTCAGATCAACGGTGATGAAAACTGGAGGTAGCGGACAAATTCGTGTATCTGGGCTTATTAGTGACCGCCGATAACGACACCAACAGAGAGTTCCTATAAGTTCCAATCGACAATCGTTCCTACTTTGGACTCCGAAGGACGCTATGATCGAACAAAGTTCGCCGAACTACAAAGTTGACCATCTACAAGACATTAATTAGACCGGTAGTTCTCTATGGTCACGAAACATGGACATTGCTAGTGGAGGACCAACGCGCCCGTCAGTGTTTTTGCCAACGGAAGGTGCTGTCACGATCTACGGAGTGCAGATAGAAGACGGAACGTGGAGGAGCCGAATGAACTGATTGCATCGAAACGAACCGACGGGTACGAAGAAAAGGCGCGCAGGGAGCTGAGGTGGATATATCAAGCAGAAGGCGACCTGCGGACTCTCCACAGACAGTCGAGGCTGGCGAGGTACGGCCAGTAAGTCGATAAACAGTAGTAGACGTAGCTTGACGTAAGGTGAAATTTCATCTGATTCACATGGCGCTAGAAACATTTTGGAACCGCTGCCCAGCTACCCTATTTCTGAAATATCTGCAAGGTTCTCGCATATACTCTATCTTTCTGTTGGTTGTGAGTATCTTGCAGCAAAACATTTTCATCGGAATAGAAATTTCTACAATCAGGGTTCCGCTGCAGCAACTTCTGTCCGCTCACTGAGCCTTCTTCTGTTAATCTTCAAAATCGCTATTTTCATTCGCTGTCAGTTTCAAATCATAGGGGATGACATGCTAGATCGGTGTATGGAATATTCGGATCCTTGGCCATCTGACTCGCCTTGATTTTGTCGAGATTTAAGTCACCCAGCATTTTGGGTCCTATCTGTTGGATGGAGCTTCATGCCTTTGGTTGATTTTGTCGCTATCTGTCTACGTTTGTGTCTTTATGTGATGTTAAACAAATAAACGCACCGATGTTCTCAACCCGTGTCAAGATTTTGCACTGTTCAATTTTCTCTAAATGTTAATCTACTCGCCATCTCCCCGCTTTACGTCCACATTTAAAGCATAACCGAGAACCAAATCACATCTGCCAAATGCCAGGGAATTGTGAATGTGCGCAACATATCGGTAAAAAACTGTTACAAGAGAAACACCGAAAACACCGAGGCAACCTTGCACGCACACTGTATAGGATATTTTTGAAGCACCGTTTTCAGCCTTCAGTCTGACTTTCTCTCTCACTTACCATTCCGATTGGGCGAAGGCCGGTGTGTGGTACTCTCGCTATACACTGGGCGTTCGTCTTCGTTGTACTCGGTACATGACTGCACATCTGTTCTGCCTGATCGAGTCCACCTTGTTCGTCGCGCGCCTCTGATTTGTATCACTCGTCTGGTTTTCGAGAACCATTTTAACTACGGGCTATGTCTGTGCCGATCATTACGACCTTGATGCCAAGCCCATCTGATAGCCGACCGCTTTAAGCTATGTGTTGACGGGAGGTGCTTTGAACTGGATGCAATTCGTGGTTCATTCGCCTCCTCCACGTTCCGTATTCTATCACTCCACCGTAGATCGTTCTGCAGCACCTTGACTTGGTTAAATGACTGGCACGTACTTACTCAATTGGTACTTCGTTGTACTCTCGGTATTAAAAGATCCTACTACGATCCTCAAGCCTTTTTGTCCGGTATCTTCTCTCATGAGTCGTCAAACACGATTGGACAAGTAATTCTCTTGGGCGGTGGTTTCATTCCATTATTCCAAATCGTTTCATCGAGATCGTGGTTCCAAACGTCTGGATGTAAAGCAACGCGGTTTCATTACAGGTGTGATGTCAAGACTTATGTCCCGACCACTACTCGCTAGCACGCGTAAATCTACAGAATTGAGCTCGTCGGATAAGCAATTTATGCTGGTGCGGAAACCGGTTGCTGGATGACGCTACGCTCACGCAGCTTGCGGCATTGCCCGGATAATGATGTCTCCAGGAAGACGCGACTATGCTGGACACCCTGGCTGGCCCGGGGTAGACAACCCGTCCGCGGCGGGGTACTTGTGGGAATGCATGATCTTCCCTACATGCAAGCGATGTACGAATGCCCGTCTTGTCTGGTCCTAAGACTGTAGCGTCATCACCCCCTTCCTTCCACTCTATTAAATTCCCTGCCATTGTGCCCTAGTTATATTATCCTTTGTTTCCTTGCTACTTGTACCTGCCCCAGCAAACAGCGTTGCCATCTGCTGCGGTAGTTCCTCGAAAGTAACAATGGGGACCGAGAATTTGGTAGATGTCGCAAACCATAGAGCAGCAGCTAATACCAGAAATAAGTTATCTGCCTAAGCCCCTTCCAACCGATAATGTGATCCAACAGCCTTGATTGCTTTCAACCACGAGTAATTGGCACCCCACTTCACTAAAATTGCAAAATTAAACATTGCTAACTACAATATTGAATATCGGCTCCGACTGTGATTACAAAATCCAAATGCTTCTTACGGGAATTTAGACACTTTCTGTGTTCGGAACAGCTCGGCAACGGCGTTCCTTTGCGTGCTGCAGTATAAAAGCAGTTCCGGAAGCTGTTTTGAAGTCTTCGAGTACCGTAAAACTATTGGGTGACTTCAATCACTTTTTGAACTATTTCTTGGAATTTTCTATGATAGTGTCTCTAAAATTTTGTTTTACATTTTTAAACCAGTACTGGTGTCTGTAGCATGTATAACACTTCACAGAAATTTTAAAAAATTCTTATGTCAGATGAACTTTAAAAAATTATTTGATTCCCGTACAACTTTAAAAATAATGGGGTGAAACTCGATCAATCATTTTATCCATTGAAGTGGCCGTCAGAATAAAAACATCAAATTTTCTATATGCAATCCGTTTGATGCAGATGTCTCCCGAATAGCACAGGGGTGGAGCATTTCCCAAATGGAACGTTCGTATAATTATATGCACAACAAAAAGACCATTTCAATACCCTC